>CM046433.1:30960018-31060018 GCA_025506505.1 Flaveria sonorensis
TCGTATAAAGAAATTATATCTACAAATGAAATTTCACTCTACTCTTGTGATAGTAGACGTGTGAAAAGTAACATTTTATAAGTAGCACCATATAAGTAGCATCATATAAAGTAGTAGCACCGTGTAAAGCCTCATATAGAGTAGCAAACTGTTATACAAAAGCATTATGTAAATTAGCAATGTGAATATGTAAAATAACACTAGTACCATGCAAATTGTCATTGTATAAGTATGTAAAGTAGCAATGTGTAAAATATGTAAAATAGCACTAGAATTATGTAAATTAGACTATGTATAATGTGTAAGTAGCACCAAATATACAAGTAGTACAGTGTAAAAAAAAAATATCAATTTTTAAAAAAAAATAGTAATATTATACTCATATTAAAGCTAATCAAATAATTGATTTTTCGGCATAATTTTTTTTAAAACTTAATAGAGTATAATAAACTTATTTTAGTTTTAAAAAATGAGTGGAACTAGTATTTTTTAAGTCAAAAATAAAACTAATCTTGGAATTGGTAATTGCCCATTTATAAGGAAACGCTGATCTGATCTAATTAGCATAAATGGCGAATTTTCCCTATTCCATATTAATTATTAGACTAATTGAGGATTAATGAGTTGTCACTTATCATAGTCCTCCATTTAATTAATCAATGGTCGAGATTAGTTCTTATCGTTTTTAGATAGAATATAGTTTCAAGTTTCTCTAAAATGATATTTGCCTAAAAAGCATTCAAAGTATGTTTTCTATATTTATGTGAGTGTGTTTCTTATGTTAAGTAATAATTATAAGTGGTTATGAGTAGATGATAGAGAAAAATTACTGTTCATATGTATATTGGGGAATTAATGTTTAACTCCTATAAATTTTTTAATATTTTAAAGTGGTTGTGAGTGAAAGAGAGAGAAAATATAATGTTAAAAGTGTTCAAAATATTATTTAATTGAGAAGGAGAGATAAAATATAGTGATTTTTATATAATTATAAAAGATATAGATAGAAAACCTGATGTGAACGCTCTAAAAAGTCTAAGAAATAATTTTAACCTTCTATTTGTAGTGTCAATAGTTAAGATGAAAATATAGGTGGGGGGGGGGGGGGGGGAAGGTGGAAGGGTATTTTTGGTATGCACACACCTTTGTTATTTTTTTAAGTTTCCCTTAATTTTTTAAATGTTTATCATTTTTTCATACTAGATTATTTTTTAAGAAAAATTACACCATAAAATCAAACATTTCTATCTCTTTAAACTAAGTATAGTATTGCTATATTTTTTACAAAATAAAAACAAACGATGCGAAATTGTGCTGTATTTTTAATGTTTTTGGTGCTGTATTTCATCAATCAACATAAAACTGTGCTGTTTTGCATTAAACATCACAGTTTTGTGTTGTTTTCCGTCAAACATCACATATTTGTGCTAGAACAATAGTCTATGTTTGTTTGTGCTTAAACCCCATGTTTTTTGTTGTATTAGGGTACACAATTGTTGTTTACCTGAAATCAAACACATTCATTGTTGTTTTACATTAAAAAATCATGTTAAACTTTTATTGTATTGTGTTAAGACAATATGCTTGTAAAATACCTTTTTATATGTATTTTATGATAAACTATATTGTCCCACATGAAAATAACATATTGGGTGTTGTAATAAAATATGCCAGATTGTTGTTTGAAGTTAAAACAAACGTGTTTTGTATTGTTTGATGTAAAACAACATGTTCTATGTTGTTTTGCTTAGAACATGTTTCTATGTTGCAACAAATAATAAAGTACTTATTATGTTTTATTAAAATCCAATAAATTTTTATGTTGTAACATATAATCCAACACTTTTAAGTAAATTTAGCAAAACATAAAAAACCAGCCATGTCTAATGCAACATATAAAAATAGAGAACAAAATATGCAGCACGTTATTGTGCTATAGAATCTAGCATATTATTCAAATTAGATTAAGTGGACGAATTGAGCGTGATAAACCTAATGACATTCGAGTATTATCGATCATCGATGTCATCCATGTCATTTAGCGACAACCACCGTGTGCTTCTGTTCATCACCATATCATTGTCTTAAAACATTCCCGATGGACACCCACTGCTCAAGTTAAAACCTCTAATTTCCGATTAGTTTTTGCATGTAATTGTGGGGTTTCAGACGACGAAGATCTCTAGACTTTGGTTTTATTTTAAGGTTAATTGTTGATAGGGTTTGTGGGTGAAAATAATATATAAAAATATGTGCTGTACTTTTTAAAGGAGAACAAATTGGATTTAATAGTTAGTAGACCAAAATACCATTTAACCCTATCTTTTTTTAGTTTATCATATGTTACTATCTTATTTCTTGTTACACTTCTCATACAAATATTATTTTAACTTACTAAATGAAATAACTATGTTATTCTAGATGAATGATAATTGACAATAAAAATAATTAATACAAATGAATCCATCTCTCATATTAATGGCCATCTTTCTTTACTTCTTAATTTTAATTTGTTAACGTTTAATTAACGGTGTACTTATCATATTTAAACTTAAGATATTGTTTTATATTTATAAATTATTATTACTAAGTACATAATTTCTAACCTCGTAAACTGTTTCAAATTCACGGTCAAAGCCAAGTCCATACCCACGTATTATTGAATTTCAACCTTCTACCACAAGGTAGAAAATAACAAAATTCATATAAATAAATCGTTACGATCCATACCTTTAACAACTCTCTTGAGAGATCGGTAAGATGATAATTCACTCCAAACTTTAAGTCAAAATATATGATTTAAGATTATATAATGGAGTCGCAGTGGGGATGTGGGTGATATGACCAGCAGAAATTGAATTCAAGTGAAGGTGGCATAGTCTGTTCCACGAATAGTTATCAATTTCCACACGTGAACTTGTGGGTGTAATTTGTTCCGAGATAATTCTAAATTTCATATTATTATATAAATCCATTCATATCTTTTGATACAAGGAGGGATTTTAATTATTAAATAGTCAAAAAATCATTGATGCATTAGAGTAATATACCAATAAATGAATAGAACTTTAAAACATAAAAATTGAAGAAAAAATATTTGGTACTCATTTTATTTAATGGGAAGTATTTCATCATAATGAGATCAATTTAATCGAAATTTCGCACATCCGAATGATTCATCTATGTTGGCCCACCGGCATTCATCATCAAGATAAACCCATGAACATTCCGTATTTCTTCTTGATTCACCGCTACATCTTCCCGGAGGTTGGTTTTCGAACCTATTCTCCACTTTAACAGACTCGTCAGTAGCTACAATAGGTTTTTAAACTGATAAGACAATAATATTTTTAGTTTATTACATGTGATTTTATCATAATTATCAATGTTAAATAACATATATAAGTAGATAAATGAGAGTTTTAGAACTTAAAGCTAACACATGACACATCTTTCAAAATATTACTTGTCTCCTTCATATTAGATTTCTATGTTATGTAAAAGGAAATAGAATAAACTAGTGTGTAGTAAATTGATGGCATTTTCTCATAAATAAAAGACTTTTATTCCGTAGAAAAATACAAAGAATGCTAATAAAAAATGACATCAAGAATATAGAAATAAGCCAAAAATTTAAAAATCATAGTCTTAGGTTTTGGCACACGTATATTTCATCTATCACGTAAAACTTCTCGATATAAACCAATGAGGTGTACTAACACCTATGTATTTTCCTGTGATATCCCTCTTGATAAAGCAAAATAAGTTGTCCATGCAAAAAAAAAACCAATTCCGGAAGATAAACACCAACATGCGGAATCGTTTGAGCTTGAGCTTTGTTGATTGTTATGGATAAGCTAAGTCGAATGAGGAACTGTTTCGCATCAACTTAAAAGGGACATGTCTTCTTCAGAAAGAGATAAAGGGATTCTAGGCAAAATACTCTTTTTTCAATATGCTGACCGGTAGCTATTTTGGCATAAATGACATTTCATTGGAAATCTCTACACATATCAAACATGTGCCATTACATAGTCCGTGGGATGGATCGATATTCCGTAACAATATGATTGGGCATCAAATTTTCAAATGAAGCTTATGAGGTGGTAGACCACTAACAATTAGTGAGTTTAAGAGCTCAACTAGATAAAAGTTATGACGATCTCTTTCTACTTCTACTCATCAACTATAGTAAACCTTCTCCTCCCCTTGAAAAATATCAATCATCTCATTATTAATCTCTCCAAAACTCTCATGTCATGTAGATAATATTGCTCGGTGATTATATAATCAGAAGAAATTACATTTTGTTGAATCGATGAAAAAAACACTGATCAAATCTGTAGGATCGGTGAAGGTGGTTGTAACACCTGAAATTCTTGTCAAAATAAATGGAAAAGAAAAGCATCTTGAAGAGAATGAAAATGAGCAAAAGGGGAGGAGCTATGTGTAAAAAGTACAAAAGTCAAATATTCTATTAATATTTGGGTATGGCCTCCCATACATGCATCCACAACCTGCTGATTTCGACAAAAGAAGAAAAGAGAAGAACTGAAGTTCTCTCTCGGTTGAAAGGAAGAAAGGCTGATTTTCCGCAAATTGGTGAGTGTTCTTTGTATATTTTGGCTTGGTTTTGTTGGTTTTGACCATAAAACTGAGTTTATGTGTTCTATGTGTTTGGTTGTTTGTTTTGGTTGTATTTTAGGTGTTTGAACTCTCATGCACACAAGTTTGGAGGAGTTTACTTACTTGTTGGTTGCAATTGGTGGTTTCTAGACCCCGGACTTTATGTGTTTTAAACTTTTGGGGCTGAAATGCATGATTTAAAATGTTTTATAAAATTTTAATATGTACCCGTGTATTTGTGTGTTTATGTTTGCATTTATGGTTGTATGTGTGTTCTTGATGCTTAGAATGATGGATATAAGCTTAGAACATGTTAGAATGCAGATTGGGTTGAAAATAAGTCTGAATATGCATAATGTTGGTCATACGCCAATAGGGCTCATGCGCCTGAATATTTTACTTAGAACAACCTAAGTGTTGGTCATGCGCCCAAATAGGACTCGTGCGCCTAGAAACTTGCCCAAATAAATCTAAGTGTAGGTAATGCGCCCCAATAGCACCCATGCGCCCGAAAGGTTCTCATGCGCCTAAGGTTCCGAATGCTCCTACTGCCCAAAAGAGCCTAAGTGTTAACACATGCGCCCATATAGTAGTCATGTGCGCCCAGAAGTTTTTCCTCAGCTCCTAAGGGTGAGTCATGCGCCCGCATAGTACTCATGCGCCTGCATAGTGCTCATACGCCTAGAACACTTAGGAAATATTCTGAATTTTGGGAAAAAAAGGAAATTTAAGGAATTTCTCTGGGATGTTTAGATGGTTGTAAATTGTTTATGATTTGCATGTTTTTGGCTGTTCTTGTGTTCCTTAATACGTATTATTACGTGGCTTTACGTGGTGTGTTATGCTCGTATACGTAAAGTATTATCATAATAAAAGTGAAAGATTAATGACAACGAAAGTGGAACATAAGAAATGAATGAAAGTCTTACAAGCAAAATGATTAAGGAGGTTCACAACTCATTCAGAGTTGCTAGCTCAACTATGTGGTAATATAGCGTGCGATTTTGGCTAACCTTGAGGGTTCACACATAGGGTCAGTCTTAGTGATTGATCCATACGTACGAAACGGGGTCCTTGTCACTTAATCCAGAGAATGAGGTGGCTTTGTGCCCAACGATGGGGGGTAAAGTTATGACAGGATCTAGAAATAGTGGAAGATAATGTAAAAGTACGAAACGAATGAATGCATGAGATAATGAAAGATAATCAGATTATACCTTGATGTATATATGATGAATGCTCACGTGCGAAAGTAAAGGAAATATTTTATTACAAAGGATATTTTCATATACAACTTGCAAGGTATTTTAAACGTTTTAAAACTAGACTCACTCAGCAACGCTGACTTTTATGCATTTTCAGTTGGCAGGTATATTTGCTGAGGATGGCACGCGGGGGAAGCTACTCATCGGGGCAAGACTGCATCCGTTCGATCTTAATGATATTGTTGTTTTGTAATGCTATTAAAAGGTCTTTTGTAACTTAATAAACAATGATGTATTCTTAGCAATAGTAATTATTAATGAGATGAATGGTTTTTGTTAACTTGATCCGCTGCGAAATTTTATGAATATGTAATGTTTTATATGTATAATGCTATGATTGACCAACTGTGAGTCTCCAGGAATGGGGCCTTACAAGTTGATATCAGAGCCAAAGTTTAAGAGAAATGGGTAAATATTTTCAAAAAAACCTAAACTTAACTAAGAATGGGACCGAATGGAGGGATGCCAGCCCGAGTAGCTACGTGCCATCGGGTATTTCTTTTCTTATGTTAACCGGTATTATGTGCGTGTGCTATCTGATTTATGTGCTTTTAGTAGATTTGAATACTAATGTAGTCAGGATAGGAAATGCTCGGGGGATGAAGAGTAAAGTAAGTGGCTAATCACAACTGGCCACTGTAATTAGGGACTTACTATACTTAACATAAACTGAGCTGTTACCTTGAATGACCGTGTTGTGTTTGAATTTTATAGTGATTAGAGGATGGCTGGTGGTAGATCGTCGAAAGCTTCCCGAGGTGGAGTACGAGGTGGTCGTGGTGCTGGGCCACGTGCCATAAGGCACAAGACAAGGACTGTAGACATGGCTCCTGCTGAGCCTGGGCTTCATCATCCGGAGGGCGGTGATGAGAGTGCTAACTTAAGAACCTCAGTAAAGGAGGCGGTTGTGAGGAGGTGCATCAAGTCATGCAGACGATCCTACCGTCTATAGTAACTGAAGTCATTCGTGCTGTGAGAGAGGAGAAAAGAAGGAGAAGGAGGAGGAGATAAGGAAGACGGCTGGAAGAAGGGAGAATGAGGGAGATCATGGTGAGGAGGAGGAACTGAACGCTGGGATGGCAGCCTCCAATGATGAAGAGGAGGTGGAAGCACGGGAAACCGTGAAGGGTGTAGTTATGAGGCATTCCAACGATGCAAACCCCCAGCTTTCGATGGCAACGGTAACGCTGCCACTGTTCACGCTGGGTAAGAGAGATGGAGGCGGTGCTGGAGATTAGTAAGTGTAGGGAGGACCAGAAGGTGAAGTTTGCCACTCACTCGTTTGTAGACTCGGCTTTGTGTTGGTGGGACAATATTGTCCAAGCCGAAGACAGCAGCCATCAGAAAGATGAGATGGGAGAGTTGAAGAAGATGGTAATTGAGGAGCTCTGTCCTCATAGAGAGCTTGATAAGATTAAGAGGGAATTCCTACAGCTTGAGGAGGAACCATGACCCACCAGCAATACACCACCAAGTTAACGAATTGGCGAGGCTGGTACCGGATTAGGTGATGCGGTGTCAAGGAAAATCAAGAGGTACAGTCAGGGTTGCCGGCTGATATCCACAGACACCTGATTGCTACCCGACCGAGTACCTTTAGGTCGGTAGTGGATCCGGCGGGAATACTCTATGATGAGAGGGAAGTGGCTATGATTGAGGTGCAGCACGAGTGGTGGAGACAAGCGCTGGAGTGGGAAAAGGTTTAGACATGGTGGTTTTACTCCAAATAACAAGAGGATGAGATGGATGATTGAAGAGTGGGTCATCAAGCTTGGGGATGAAGAGGTGTGGCAAATATGGGAAGGAGCACACTGGTGAGTGCAAGTGGGATCGAATGTATGCTTTAAATGTGGCAAGCCGGCCATATGGCAAAAGTATGTGGGGTTATAAGATGTTATAATTGTGTTGAAGAGGGTCATGTGAGCAGGGATTGCAAGAAGCAAAGGGCAGAGAGTTCCGGGCGAAGAAGAGGATGGAGGAAGGAGGACAGAGGGCAAGCGCTAGAGCATTCATAATGACGCGGGAGGAAGCCCGGTAGACCATGAGGTCGTGTCAGGTATGTCTTAGTAAACCAAACTTATACCTCTGTATTATTTGATTCTGGTGCTAGTAGAGTTTCATTTCTACTACTTTTCTGCTGAGTTGCCTGTGTAGTAGTAGAAGTATTGATGAGCCATTTGATGTAGAAACTACTATTGGTAAGTCTACCAGAATTTCTGATATGATAGAAGATTGTGACATAGAACTAGAAGCCATAGGTTCTCTGCTAAACTATTTGTGATGCCCCTAGGTGGATTGATGTAGTCTAGGGATGGATTGTTAGTAGCCTATTAGGCAAATATCCATGTGTCGCAAGAAGATGATTCGATTAATTGCGCCCTATGGAGTTCGGTAACGTCTACGGTGATTGCGTTACTAATGTTCCGAAGGTGATTCGATGGTGGTGGCAGAGAAGTGCATGAAGCGGGGATATAGTGCCTACCTGGCTTACGTAAGGATGTGGAACGCGTCAGTACCACAATTGTCCGATGTACCAGTAGTGTGTGACTTTCGACGTGTTCCCAGAAGACTTCTGGGATGTTTAGATGGTTAGATGGTTGTAATTGTTTATGTTTTGCATGTTTTTGGGCTGTTCTTGTGTTCCTTAATATGTATTATTACGTGGTTTTACGTGGTGTGTTTATGCTCGTATACGTAAAGTATTATCATAATGAAAGTGAAAGATTAATGAAACGAAAGTGGAACATAAGAAATGAATGAAACTCTTGCTAGCAAAATGATTAAGGAGGTTCACAACTCATTGAGAGTTGCTAGCTCAACTGTGTGTAATATAGCGTGCGATTTTGGCTAACCCTTGAGGGTTCACACACAGGGGGATCAGTCTTAGTGATTGATCCATACGTACGAAATAGGGTCCTTGTCACTTAATCCCGAGAATGAGGTGGCTTTGTGCCCAACTATGGGGGAAAAGTTATGACAGGATCTAGAAATAGTGGAAGATAATGAAAAAGTACAAAACGAATGAATGCATGAGATAATGAAAGATAATCAAGATTATACCTTGATGTATATATGATGAATGCTCACGTGCGAAAGTAAAGGAAATATTTTATTGAAAATGATATTTTCATATATAAATCTTGCAAGGTATTTTAAACATTTTAAAACTAGAACTCACTTAGCAACGCTAACTTTTATGCATTTTTAGTTGGCAGGTAATTATTGCTGAGGATGGCACGCGGGGGAAGCTTGTCGTCGGGGCAAGACTGGTATTCGTTTGATCTTAATGATATTTTTGTTTTGTAATTCTATTAAAAGGTCTTTTGTAACTTAAGAAACAATGATATATTGCTTAGCAACACTAATTATTAATGAGATGAATGGTTTTTGTTAACTTGATCTGCTGCGAAATTTTATGAAATGTGTAATGTTTTATATGTATAATGCTATAAGACCAACTGTGAGGTCTCCGGAACGGGGCCTTACAGTGGTCAATACAACAGTTTCATAATGTTTGGAGAGACTTAGAACACTTACAGATCAAATAGAGATTTGGCTTAAAGTGAAACAAAAAACACAAGATAAGAACACAAGCAAGCAGAACACAATAAGATGGTTTTTAATTATATTGTATATTGCTCTCAAGTGTTTTTACAAAGTGTTACATAGCTTTTTTTATGGACTGGTACCTGAGATACTTATACAACATTATACAACCGGCCATACTTTGAAGGCCAATTGGAAACACTAATCTAGTCAATAAAATCAATGTAAAATCAAAAGGCAGATTGCCTTTTGACTAATGACTATGACTTGTCATAGCTCACATCCTTATATAATACAAAAAGGATAACAATACATAAGTAGAAAGTTATAGACACTATGACCATAATCAACAGTTCAAAAAAGTATGGACTTTTCACCAACTCATATAAGTTGGTGAGTCTTAGAGATGGCAATGAAAAGTGGTTCAAATTTTGTAAAAAGTAAGTCAGAGAAAGCATGTCTTCTCTGTCTTTAGAAGAAATTAGTCTCTTGGATTCGAAAGACTTTGTCTTGAAGCTTCGAAAGACTTCATCTTTGGCTTCTGAAGAAATGGTCTTTTGGCTTCAAAAAGATTTGATACTTAGTGTATTTCATTAAGTTGTATCAAATCTTCCAAAGTAACTTCCTTGTACTTTACATGTGCACGCTGAGAGCTCTTTAGTTGTATTAGCGTCTAAGTATAATCCATACAAACTCCCCCTAGGTTGATGCTACTAAACTGAAGGAGAACTTTGTATCTTGATCTTCATCTGTTGACAGTCCTCATCAGAATCAAGACCATTCCCTTCATCATTAGTTGGTTAGGATTCCTCAGACTTTCAAAGTACCTTCTTATGTCATAAAGATCATGTAGAGGAAGGTCAAGTATGTTTTTCCAGAAGTACACATCTTGACCCCCTTAATCTCTAGTGACATATCGTCTGTCTGGGTTAGTAGCAAATGCCCAAGATAGGATGGGTCTCTCAGCAGCAAGAGGCTCTACTTGGATTAGAGTTGGATGAGCAGCCTCTTCTTAATCACCTCAAGATGTTTGGATTCATCCTGAGGTGCAGAGGTGGATTCCTTGGACTTTTTCTTCTTTTTGTCCCTTCTAATGGCCATCCTTTTCCTCTTTCTGTATTTTAACTGAGGAGGTTAGTCTTGAGTACCAGATGTTTCTTGTTTCTCATCCTTAATTGGGTCCTTTTCCTTCCCAGATTCAGAAGGAGAGGGATCAAGACCCTGATATGGGTCAGAAGATGAAGCTGGCCTGGATGCAGCACTAGGTCTAGGTTGTGTCGTCTCTTGGGGTTCAACCTTTACCTCAGTTTCAGGTGCAGCCTGACTTGGTGAAGAATGCAAGTCTATCAGGTCACCCTTCTTGATCTTCTACTTAATCACTCTAATGTGCTCATCCATAGTGGATAGAGACACTAGACCAAGTCTTTTTCCGGAGAACCCATACAGCTTCAAGAAGCTTACTATCTTCAATTTGTTAGTAGATTTCTTCTGATTGGCTCGAATGGTGGCTCTTGGCTTTACAGCCTCTTCCCTCATCTTCCTTTTAGCAACTTTTTGTTCTTTTAGTACTTCTTGCTCAAGCTGCTTGAGGTATTCAAACTCAATGTACTCATATGACAAGGGAAGTAGGTCCACTTCCTGATAGAGGCCTGTGACACTCAGGTAGGTTATCATGTTCTGTTTCTCTTGTTCCCTACCTATCTGAGCTTCCTGTTTAGCTGCCACAGCCTCTGCCTTAGGGCTTTATTAAATTGGAGAGAGAGTAGGAGCTTTGTAGAGTCTTTTTATTTTTCTTTCTTCTTTAATTTTGAGGAGCAACTCTGCAGCCTCAACTTTCTTCCTCTCTTTTGACACTTTAGTGTCAGCTAGTTCATTAAGTTCCTTCAAGGGTAGAGAGATGATTTCATCTATGTTATAGTTCCTAGACCCCAAGTAGTTCAATTTGGCTGCCCTTAACTCATCCTCTTGAGTGGTTGGCCTGGGGGCAGCCCTGATTGTAGCTTGTATAAAGCTTGGGTTCTCTCTTGTTCTCTCTCCTCTTGCCTCCTCCTCTCCTTCTCCCTTTTCTCCTCCTTAATCTCCTCAGAGGTCATAATCCTATTCCCTTTATCAGTCATTGGCCTGTATGACTTAGGGTGGAGAAAGATTTGGCCTTCATCACTTGGTGTAGAACTTGAGCTCAAGCCAGGGACTGGTTGTGAGACACCTTCACCAGCTGGTGCCTTACTGAGGGTACTGGGTGCTGAAGTAGTTCCTGTCTCAACCTTTCTTGAATTCTCTTAGCTAACCTTTCAGCGTGCCTGGTTTGACTTGGATTGGCAAGTGGCAGGTCAACCAGAGAAAAGTTCTTATAGTATCTTAGGTTTTGAAAATTAATGACTTCTTATTGCCCCTGAGATCTAGAGAGTACCAAGACTCTTCTATCAGCATCATACGTCCATCCTACTATTGGATTTTCAACAGGGTAGGATGGGGTAGACATAGCCCATGGTATGCCTTCATCAAATAGGCTTTAGATTAGGGCTTCCACATCAATATGGGCCTGAGGGGGTTGTTGAGTACGGACAACTGCACGTAAGGATGGTGAGGCTTCTATGTCCATACTCTGGGTAGAACTCCAAGGTTCTGTGATTATAGGTAGAACTTTCTCCCCCTTTTTGGTAGCATCACCCTCTTACACAGGGGAGCTTAGGGTTAGGTCCCCCGCATCCATAGGTTCTTATGGACCTAGTTGAGTTTGCCAGGCAGGTCTCTTAGCAAACTTTCCCTTGAGATCGGTGATCTCAAGTTGCTAGTCACTAACCCGTCTTTGCAAGGTAACCACCTGAGATTCCAGGTGACTTACATTTTAAACTAAATAGGTGCATGTTTTAGACAATTTTTGCACCATTAGTTGTAGACTCCCCTCATCTTCATCAGAAGAATCATGGGGGGATGAGAGAATAGGACCAAAGTCTTCTTCCTCACCACCAGCTGGGTGTGAGTTCAATATTGGTTGGTGCTTCCAAGTTGTCACCTTGAGCAATAAGCTCTAACATTTTTGGGACCAGGGCTGTTTCCACCCCTGAGAAGACAATAGTGGTCTTTCTCATGATTTTGAAAATGTCAGGCTTCATCTATCCCAATTTAAGAGTAGTACCTGTTCTTCTTAACTGTGATCCCAGTTCACAGTTAAGAATGTTTTGAATATATCTAGGGAATATGTAGTACTCTAAAGAGTCCAAGTTTGCAAGAAAGTTTATATAGACAAACTGTGAGTACTTGAACTTGACTCCTTGAACCATTCCATGGACTATGTTGGATAAGTCCTCAGGAATCTGGTCCCATCCTCCATGTTTGTTAGATAAAGAGTGGATGACAACATGGAGAAGGTACTTCCATTGGTAGGAGACCTTACATTTTTGAAGGTTTTGACTATGAAGTCCCCTTCATAGCCCATCTTCCAGAATGACTCATTAACAACAGATTTGGGGATGGTCAACTCACCTTCTTCATTATCCAGCCATAGATGAGAGTTTATTATGGCTATGGTGATGAACATTGTCCTCCTTGCATTGTGGCAAACAGTGTCTTCTCACCGTCCATGATCACCTCTTAGTAGGTCCTCTAGAACTCGAGGAGTTGTTCTTCATACAGTGGAGGATCTATTGTTAAGGCAGTGAGGTAGCTGGATTGAGCAAGGAAACAATACATCTGAGAAACCTGGATCTTTCTCAGATGATAATAGAGCAACTTGATTATGTTGCCTATAAAGATGCATGGAAAAATTGGGTTGGTTTCAGGGTTTAGGGATGGCCATTTTAGAAAGCTTTAAGATGAAGAAAGCTAAGAACAAAGAGGTTTTGTGAGTGAATTTAGGGTTAGAATTTTTACAGATGACTAGGAAGGTGAAAGAGGGGAACCATTGTACAAATATTTATATGGTTGGATTTGAGACAAAGTTAATGAAAAAGTATAAACTTTGAAATCCGAATGTCGGTCCCACCACTGAAAAAGTGCCCAAAAAGGTAGTTTGCTTGGAAGTCTAAAATCTTTCGAATGTAATTTATCATCGGAAGTTTTGAGAAAACTTTCAAAGCCAATTTGACTTTGGAAGATATTTCTTAGCTTTACAAGAATTGCTTAGAAAGAAAAATACTTAGAGTATTTTGCTTCTGGGATATATTTAGTTTCGAAAGATATTAAACTTCAGAAGTTTTATTTAAGGAACAAATAAAGCTTCCGAGACTTAATTTCTTTTGGAAGAAAAGTGTCCTTTGAAACATAAAAGTACTTAGAAACATATTTAAACTTTGAAAAAAATATCAAAAGTTTCTTCCGAAGGTAAATTTATTAGTAGGTAGTTATTAGGCTTGAAGACATAATTTTCTTCCAAAGTCAACTTAATGTCTTCCGAAAGAAAATATATCTCCAATTTCAAAATTCTGAGGAATATCATTTATGAAAAATTTCTTCCAAGGTAAACAGGGCTTATATGAGTGATACTATAGAAAACTTAAGACACATATGTTTGAAAAATAATCTTGAAATTAATTTAAGAAAATCTACTCAGAGTATTTTGCTTCCAGGATATATTTAGTTTCGAAAGATATTAAACTTCAGAAGTTTTACTTTAAGGAACAAATAAAGCTTCCGAGACTTAATTGCTTTTGGAAGAAAAGTGTCCTTTAAAATATAAAAGTACTTAGAAACATATTAAACTTTGAAAAAAATATCAAAAGTTTCTTCCGAAGGTAAATTTATTAGTAGGTAGTTATTAGGCTTGAAGACATAATTTTCTTCCAAAGTCAACTTAATGTCTTCCGAAAGAAAATATATCTCCAATTTCAAAATTCTAAGGAATATCATTTATGAAAAATTTTCTTCCAAGGTAAACATGGCTTATATGAGTGATACTATAGAAAACTTAAAACACACATGTTTAAAAAATAATCTTGAAATTAATTTATGAAAATATACTCAAAGTTAATCATTCCTATAGCTGATACAAGGTACTTTAATCTTTGTTCATTAAAGGCTTTTGTGAATAGATCAGCATATTGTTTATTTATGTTAACTTTGACTAGTTTTATCAATCCCTTTTTAAAATTATATCTTATCAAATGATACCTAATGTTGATGTGCTTTGTCTTTGAGTGCTGCATAAGATTCTCTGTGATGGAGATAGCATTGTTGTTGTCTATAGGATGGTAGTCTCTTTGAAGTTGAATCCATAGTCCAGCATCTGATTCTAAATCCAAAGCACTTAGGCATAGCAGCTTGCAGCAGCAATGTATTTAGTTTTAGCAGTTGATGCAGACACACTGGATTGTTTCTTGCATTGCCATGAGACTATCCTTCCACCAAGGAATTGACATCCCCCTGATATAGACTTTGCATTCATGTTGCATCCACCATAGTCACTATCTGTATAAGCATACAGATTGAAGTCAGAACTCTTTAGATACCAAAGGCCCAGTTTAGGAGCTCCATTAAGATATCTAAGAATCCTCTTAACAGTAGCCAGGTGTGACATCATGGGGTTGGCTTGTATCTCGCACATATGCTTATGGTAAACATGATATTAGGCTTGCTGGTTGTGAGGTACATAAGAGACCCAATCATAGCCCTCTAGAGATGTTCATCAACACACTCCCACTCAAGATCAGGTCCTAGGGAGTGGTTTCTGGCTATGGGTGTCTTAGCAACCTTACACTCAATCAGATGAAATCTGACTAGTATGTCTTGAACATACTTTGATTGGTTTATGAATATGCCATTGTTAACCTGCTTCACTTGAATTCCTAGAAAGAAATTGAGTTCCCCCATAGCACTCATTTCGAATCTATTCTTCATCAGCTTCTCAAAGTCTTTACAGAGCTTTGGATTAGTTAACCCAAAGATGATGTCATCAACATAAACTTGAACCAGCATCAAGTCATTCCCTGTACCTTTGATGAAGAGTGTGCTATCAATAGTGCCTCTCTTGTAGCCATGCTAGACAAAGTATTTTGACAGTGTCTCATACCACTTCCTTGGAGCTTGATGCAGCCCATAAAGAGCTTTGTCAAGCTTGCAAACATAATCCGGATAATCTGGGTCTACAAAGCCAGGTGGTTGTTTGACATACACTACTTTTTCTATCACCCCAATAGAAATGCATAATTGACATCAAGTTGGTAGACATTGAAATCCCTAGATGTAGAAAAAGCATGGAATATCCTAATAGCTTTCAGTCTTGCCATAGGAGCAAAGACATCTATGTAGTCAATCCCTTCTTCTTGAGTGTACCCTTGAACAACTAGTCTTGCCTTGTTCTTGATGACAAGTCCTCTATCATCCTTCTTATTCCTAAAAACCCACTTGGTACCTATTGGAGTCTTCCCACGAGGAGGAGGGCATAGGTTCCAAACCTTTTATCTTTTGAATTGAAGCAGCTCCTCCTACATTGCTTCAACCCAACTTTTATCTTTCAAAGCTTCATAAACTTTCTTTGGCTCAATCTAGGATAAGAAACATGAGTATAGGACGGGACTTATGGATTCTTAGTTGAGGAATCACAACAAGTTGGTTTAACAGATCTAAATTAGTGACATTCAGATCTGGTAACAGGGTATCACCCACCGCATCAGCACACTTATTAAGAGAAACTTGATCCAATGAGTGTGTGACATCATTGATATTGTCTTTAGTGGAGAGGTTGTCAGCATCATGAAATTCATGATCACTTGGAAAGCCCTTTATTTGAATTATATGCCTCAGTACTGGAATTTATAGGCTCTTTAGATGTATCAGCTGAAAAGTTTGTCATGGTAGTGCTGACAGGATTTCCAACTGTAGGGCTAGTTATCACTGGAGCTGAAGAAATTTTATCACTTGGTCTTCTCAGCTCAAATCTTGGGTCAGGATCTCTTGTTGATAAGCTACCTGTAGATTCTGAAACATCTTCACAGGATTTGTTAAAATAGTTTGTAATTAAATCAAGATCAAATAGCCAATCTGGACTTGAACCTTTCACACTGGGAGTGTGCTCATTGAATGTCATATTGGCTGACTCCTCAACTACTCTACTTATAATATTATATACTCTATAAGCCTTAGCTTAGGAAGATTACACAATAAAGTGTCCGTCATCTGATTTCTCAGCAAATTTGGCTTTCTGATCTTTGGTATTCAAGATGGTGCATGGACATCCAAATGATCCGAGGAAACCAATAAAAAGTCTCCTTTTATGCCATAGTTCATAAGGAGTCTTACCATGAGTCTTAAATACTAAAACTTTGCTCTACACATAGCAGGTTGTATTAACTGCCTCTGCCCAAAAGGTGATAGGCAGTTTAAAGTCAGAGAGCATGGTCCTTGTAGCCTCAATAAGTGTCATGTTTCTCCTTTCAGCAATACTATTTTGCTAAGGAGTCGTGGGAGCACTGTATTATCTTGTAATACCCTTTTCATCACAAAATGTATCAAGGATTTGGTTCTTAAATTCAGTTCCTTGATCACATCTTATGATTTTGACCTTGTGATCAAATTGATTCTCAATTTTCAGAATGAAGCTCTTGAAGATCTCAGGGGTCTCATCCTTAGTTCTAAGAAAGAAGACACAGGTGTATCTTGTGAAATCATCTGTGATCACCAGGCAATATGAAGTTCTTCCTAAACTCATTACATTGGTGGGGCTAAAGAGATCCATATTTAATAAGTGTAGGGGAGTAGTGATGGAGTTTCTTTCCTTTGGCTTGTGACACATTTTGTGCTACTTCCCTTTAAACATGCAACATATCGATCATCACTTGTAAACTCTTCCTTTGGCATTCCAGTTACCAAATCATTCTTAATTAGTTTATTCACATTCTTAAAGTTTACATGGCACATTTTTTATGCCAAAGAAAAGACTCATCGCTATTGGCTTTAGACAGAAAACAAGAACCTTCTCCAGATGGGGAGGTTTCCTGCAGAAGTAGGATATGCTCTTGAGAATGATCACCCTGGGTTTGAGAACAATGCACTCATGCTCAGTGAAGAGCATGTTATGTCTCTAGTCACAAAATTAGGATACACTCAAGAGATTGTACCCAAGCTCCTTGAAAAAGTTTACCTTCTCAATGCTAAGCTTACCATTTGTGACTCTAGCCCTTCCTGTGATGTAACTACCTGATTCTCCTCTAAACGCAACTGTCCCTCCATCAATTTTTTCAAAGTTCTGAAGCAAAGAGCCATTGCATGTTATGTTCCTTGAATAGCCACTATCAATGATCCATACATTTCCCTTAATCTTCAACTGTTCCTGCATAAAAAAGATGGTTAGTTACATTTAGAAATCCAATCCTTGTTGTCTTAGGCTTATCAAAGTGAACTGAAGATAATTTAACAGTTATTGATCCTATATGCAAGCTTTGAGGATCATTTGCTGTTGTTGATAAAGAACTTTCAGTCACATGGCCTTCCTTTATCTTTCACACCATCTTTGGAAGATTAGACTCGACCTTCAAAGCTTCGGAAGTTTTGATGACTTCAAAAGTTTTGGAGACTGAACCTTCAGAAGGTTTAATCCACTACAGTAGACTTCAGTGCTTCAGAAGCATTCCTTTCTTTCTATACCAAATTTGCTTCCGAAGGTAGTTTTCCACCTATCTTTATTTTTTTCACCTTGGAGCTTTCGAGGGAAAATGGTTTTCCTTCCAAAGCTATTTTTTTCCTTTTCTTCTTAGAAGTTTTCTTCTTATTCATGTGGATGGTAATCTTAGGATTGTAGATGCAATCCTTAGAAAAGTGGGTAGTATCACTACACATGATACATTCAACTGGCATACTTTTGAGGTTCTTCTTCTAAGGAGAAGGTTGATCTTGATCTCTTTCCACTTCCTTCTTCATCTTTATAGATGATGCAGCAGGCTTTCGAGGGTGAGGCTTGCTCTTGGAACTGGATGGTTAAAGTAGTGTAGTAGTGGTGCACATTTGTTCAACCTTCTTCTCTTGACCAGGATGGTTTGAAATTGAACTAGGACTCCTGGTACTAGAGTCCATAGTTGAGTCTTCACCACCTCAAACCCAGTAGAAATAAAGATATGTTTTTGCTTAAGATTAAAGGTGGGTTTGATCTCTTGGGCTTTCTTTGATTTTCTTTTGGCTGCCCTGATCATATTCTTCCTAACTGACTTGGCTATCCTTGTTTCTTCCTTTTCTCTAGAAGTATAGTGACCATTCTTAGGTTGAACCTCCTCACTCAAAATTGGTTTATCCTTCACTATCTCCTCTTCTTCTTCATCCTTTTCATGGATAGGATTAATGAGGGGAAGCTTATCTTCACTAGTTCCACACCTTGGAGATCTTAAAGATAATAATGTGTGTGGAGGAGCTATCTCACTTGAACCTAATCCCTGCCTATTCTTATAAAAAATATTTGCATGCATGGATGAGGATATAATGTTCTTGAAGGTTTCATCTTCAAGAACATACTTTTCTACCCTGACTTTGCTAATCACAAACTCAGCCTGGCATTTACTTAACTTGGTAATGAGATCTTTTATTTGAGTCCTGTAATTTATGTGCTAATGTTTAAGAGTAGAAATTGTTTTTGCTAAATCTTCTATTTTAAGCTTATAGTCATTTTCTGGCTCTTTTGAAATCAGCTTTTAAAATGTTCAAATAATCAAGATTAGATCCCACTTCCAAGTTATATGACCTACACATATTTACTTTAGCAATGCATTCAGGTGTACAGAGATGTTCTAATACCTTGGCTTCATCATGGTTAGCATCAGTGCTTGATTTGGAGAATCATCCTCTACCTGAAAGCTCCAGTCAAAGCCTCCCTCTTCAACAGCAATAACAACTTATTGTTTTGGTTGACTTGGCTTCTTAGATCTGGGAGCTGCATCAGTGTAGCTTGATCTGGATTGTGCTTGGCCACCATTTTTCCTTGGTGCCTTGCACTCCCTAGCAAAGTGTCCTATTTAGTTACAGTTGTAGCACTTCACCTTGCTTTTATCCAGTCCAAACTTTCCACTGGCTACATTGCTAGGAAACTTTCTTCTGGTTCTCTTTTAGAACTTCTTGGATCTATGAGTGAGAAGAGCCATTTGCTAGACTATCTCCATATACTCTAGATCATCTGGATGGATACAATCCAAATTCTTCAAGAGTTTAGAGAAAGTTGCCACTACTTTCATCAGAAGACAAAAAGGCTTGAGATAAGCTTGTCTCTTGGAATGGGCTTCCTTGTATGTAGCTCTCCCTTGGTGTCTTCGAGAAGGTGATGAAAGGGCCATTTTGTGAGTTTTCAGGGTAGCCAATGAGATGATGTTGTAGTTCTCTACTATCCATCTCAACCACATGAAGGGATGAACTCTGTTGATTGCTGGAAGAGTTGTTAGATGGATTTTGCATGTTCATCTCCATCTAGTAACCACTAAGGATACCATATAGCTCTGTGAGAGTAAGGGTGGGGAGGTTTCAGTTCTTTTAATGGCCACACAATAGTGACTCCATTGTCTAGGAAGAGAGAACATGAACTTCCTCACAATTTCCCTATTCTCAAGCTTAACTCCAACATCCATAAGAGTATCTACAATCTCAACATACCTAAAGTATTATTGAGTCATAGTTTCACCTAATTTGAAGGTGAAATTCTCAAACTACTACTTCAAGAGGCCATTCTTGTTTTCTTTACCCTCCTCAGACCATTCATACATAAGCTTCAATGCATCCTAGAGCTGCCTTGCAGTTTTGCACTTCTTGAAGCATCTATAGATAGAGTTAGGAAGAGCAGTTTGAAGAGCGGTCATGGCCTTCTGATCTATATCAATGTTCTTTCAATCTTCCTCAGAATCATTATCCATTTCCTTTGGAATCATTCCATCACCAGCAGTAGCTGAAGTGGTGCTTGGGATGTGACGTCTAGAGACAACAGACCTCCATATCATGTTGTCTTGTGACTTGATGAAGCCGTCCATTCTTTGCCACCAAGTACCAAAGTCATCAGGAGTGATCAGTTGAAATTTGGTCGTAGTGCCGGTTTCCATGTCAGCCTTAGTGAGAGATGCCATCTGAGCAGGTAAGTGCTTTGTGAAACTGAAGAGATTTAATATAGTGAGATCTTACAATCAAGAGCCTAAAATGCACTGATACCAATTGCAGGACCGGTTGAATGGGTTGATGCAACAGTTTCACAAGGTTGGAGAGAACAAGCAACACTTAACAAATCAAATAAGGAACCGGCAAATTATGAAACTATGAACAAAAGTAAGAACACAAGAAGAAAACTAGTATTTGGTTTTCAAGAACGATGTATATTGCTCTCAAGTGTTTTACAATTTTTTAAAGGATTAGTTCATTGAACTGGATACATGAGATACTTTATACTACATCCTACAGCCAGCCATACTTTAAAGTCCAGCTGGAACACTAATCTAGACAACAAGATCAATGTAAAGTCAAAGGCAGATTGCCTTTTGACCGGTGACTGTGACATGCCATAGCTCACATCCTTATATATTACAAAAACAATAAAAGTACAAAGTAGAAAGTTATAGACTCTAAGACCTTAATCTAGAGTTGATAAAAGTATGGAGATATCACCAACTTGTATAAGTTGGTGAGTCATCAGAGATGGCAACAGAAAGTTGTTCTGCTTTTGTCAAAAGCATGTCAGAGAAAGCATGTCTTCTTTGTCTTCGGAAGAAATCAGTCTCTCGGCTTTAAAATACTTTGTCTTGAAGCTTCGGAAGACTTCATCTTTGGCTTCGGAAGAAATGGTCTTTTGGCTTCTGAAGATTTAACACTTAGAGAATTTCTTAGTGCTTTTGTCAAACCTTTCGAAGTAACTTCCTTTGTGCTTCTGTATGCATGCTAAGAGCTCTTTGGTTGCATCAACCTCTAATTTAACTCTTACAACTATCATCGTTCTCTATTAACCCAAGCTCAAGGGTTGCTTTTCGAAATGTGGGGTGCGTAACCCCATTAACTATGCGAAGCTGTTCATAAGAAGTACGCCCTTTGATATTTAACAACAACAAACGCAAGCAGTATCTTTCACCTTCTGCTGGATTAGCCAAAACAATACGACCTCTTTGTGGTTTGGCTTTACGAATATTACTTTCACGTTTAACTCCATTCCATGTGAAGTATTTAGGGAAATCCTTATATAAATGCTGCCTTGTCTTGGCATTCGCTCTGTTTGTATAAGAAAATATAGTCAGCATGCTTCCTTTATCTAATTCCCTATCCACAATTTCATTTAGTATATCATCATCTTGAAATCTAACCATCTACATATTTGAGAGAAGAAGTTGTAAGGCCAACACTGACGGATGGATTTGAGAAAGGGGGAATGAGAATATATGCGACATAGCCTCTGGGGGAGATACGTAACGTACATCTTGAAAATTTTTTATCTGATTAATAACATTTGGCCCATCTTCATCGATCTGAATTACCTCCTTATCATGCCCTTTGTAAACATATTTGAATAAATACTTCATAGACTTTATACTGGAGCAAACCTTAACATTCATGTGGTAGTTGAACATCATCAAAATCATTGTATTATAAGGGACAACCCATCTGTTATCAAGAGTTTCTCCTCACACATCAACTTGAATTTCGGTGTTTCTCCTTCTATATAACAGATAAGAATCCTATCCTTGTCTTCTCTGTTCATTAAAATGTCTAGGATAAAGAAATCGACACACTTTTGGATCACCATGCATATAACGACTATTTGTTCGTAAAGCACCACAAGCACCGTGAATCATGTGCTTAACAACAATGTCGTGCAGATTGGGATGTCGTAATTTGTTAAGAATCTCAACACACACGACCTTATCATAATCAGAATTTTAAGCTTTTGGTATGATTCTGTAGTATCATCTATGTTTTCTTCTTTCTCATCTTCATCCGAACCATCTATATTAATACCTTCCTCCCATTTCCATTCAGCAATTCTGTTGTGTTTCTTTGCTTGAGTTTCACACTTTTGGTCCTAACAAAAAATTAATGTCAATGCAAGGTTTAATCACACACTAAAAACATACATAAATATTACCTCTTCATTAAGTTCATGATGAGTATTAGATTTGAATGTACTGAACATTCACCATAAGAAATTATCTCAACACTACTATCAACATCCACCTGTATTAAAACACACGTAAAATAAAAAAATGCGTATATGTAAATTTGAACACATATTTGTGTAAATTGAATTATAAACATAATATTTTAACAACCAAACCTTTCAAGCAGCCACTTTTGTTTCATTCAAATCACAAGAAAACTCAACTTTTTCTTTGATCAAATCATTCTAAAAAATTTAATAACTATTATTAGTAACAAAAGATATTAAAATGAAAAATTATATTATTAATAATGAAAATTGAGAATCACAACTATAAGGTTATATTATAAGGCTGATGCAACCAAAGAAACCAAAACAACCAAGGAGCTTCCTGCATGCATGCACTGATGTACAAAGAGAAATTACTTCGGAAGTTTTACACTCCACAACAGAAATTATTCCAAGTGTAAAATCTTCCAAAGCCAAAGATAAAGTCTTCTAAAGCTTCAAAGACAAAGTCTTCTGAAGCCAATAAGTGAAGAATGATTTCTTCCGAAGACAAAGAGGTCATGCTTTCTCTGATCCATTTTTTTCACAAAGCTGACTTACTTTCCATTGCAACTCTGATGACTCACCAACTTGCATGAGTTGGCGAAAAGGTCCATGCTTTAGTAAACTGTAGATTAGGTTCTTTAGTCTGTAACTTTCTACTTTGTACCTTTTATCCTTTTTGTAATACATTAGGATGTGAGCTATAGCATGTCATAGTCACTAGTCAAAAGGCAATCTGCCTTTTGACTCTAAATTGATCTTGTTGTCTAGATTAGTGTTTCCAGCCTAGCCTTCAAAGTATGGCTGGCTGTAGGATGTAGTATAAAGTATCTTAGGTTCTTGTATTTCTTTCCATGCTTTGTAACACTTGTAAAAGAACTTAAGAGCAATATACAACATTATTGAAAACCATACTTATTTGTTCTTTCTCTTAGTTCTGTCTCAACTGCTTTACTTGTGCTCTTAGTATCACTCAATAAAATCCAGTTCCCTATTTGATATGTTAAGTGCTCTAACACTCTCCTTATTATGAGACTGATTATATTGAACCAACCCTTTTAAACGGTCCTATATTTGGTATCAGAGTATTTTAGGCTCTTGATTGTAAGATCTTACCATCTAAAATCCCTTCAGTTTCACAAAACACTTAACATCTCAAATGGCAGCTATCATAAAGGCTAATATAGAAATCGGTATTATGACAAAGTCTCCACTGATCATTCCTGATGACTTGATACTTGGTGCCAAAGAATGGAAGGCTTTATCAAGTCTCAAGACTCCAGGATGTGGGGATCTGTTGTCTATGGACCTCATGTACTATCCACCTCTTCAGCTACTGGTGGTGGTGGTATGATACCAAAGGAAGTGGCTGACTATTCTGAAGAAGACTGGAAGAAGATTGATATAGATTAGAAGGCCATGACCGCCCTCCAAACTGCTCTTCCAAACTCTATCTACAGAGGCTTCAAGAAGTGGAAGACTGCCAAGTAACTCTGGGATGCACTGAAGCTGATGTATGAGGGGTCTAATGAAGCCAAAAAGAACAAGAAAGACATTTTGAAGCAGCAGTTTGAGAATTTCACCTTCAAGACAGGTGAAACCATGACTCAACAATACTTCAGGTATTTTAAGATTGTGGATACTCTAATGGATGTTGGAGTAACTCTTGAGAACAGGGACATTATAAGGAGGTTCATGTCCTCTCTTCCCAGACAATGGACACACTACTGTGTGGTCATTAAGAGGAATGAGAACCTCAAGACCCTTACTCTCACTAAGTTTTATGGTCATTAAGAGGACTGAGAACCTGAAGACCCAAGCTACAAGCTGCAGTCGCTGTTGAAGAAGGAGGCTTTGACTGGAGCTTTTAGGTTGAGGATGCATCACCAAACCAAGCACTGATGGCAGATCATGAAGAAGCCAAAGTATTGGAACATCTTTGTACACCTGAATGTATTGCTAAAGTTAACAGATATAGGTCCTATAACTTAGAGATGAGGTCTGCTCTTGAGTCCTTAAACATTTAAAAGCTGATTTCAAAAGCGCTGAAAATGATTACAAACTTAAAATAGAAGATCTAGAGAAAACAATTTCAACTCTTAAGCATGAACATACCAACTACAAGACTCAGATAAAAGATCTCATCACTAAGTTAACTGAATGCCAGGCTGAGCTTGTGATCAGCAAAGCTAGGGAAAAAATGTGTTCTTGAAGAAGACACCTTCAAGAACATGATATCCTCATATCTGCATGCAAAAGTTTGTTATCAGAATAAGAAGGGACTGGGATCTACTGAGATAGCTCCTCCACACACTCTATTGTCTATAAGATCTCCAAGGTGTGGAACTTATGAAGATGAGCTTCCTCTCATAGACCCCATTGATGAAGAGGATGAAGAGGAGATAGTGAAGGATGATTCTGAGAAGAGTGAAGAAGATCATCCTAAGAAGGGACACTATTCTCCTAAGGAGAGAAAAGAGTCTAGGATGACCAAGTCTAAGACGAAGGACTTGATCAGAAAAGCCAAAAGGAAATCAAAGAAGGCATAAGAGATCAAGGCCACTTTCAACTCTAAGTAGAATAAGTGTTTATCTCTTTAAAGCAAGACTTTAACCAGTTCTAGTTTATGTCCAACTCATTCCAGCAAAGAAAAGAGGGTTGATCAGCTGTGCACCATTGCTACACAGCCTGAACCATCTAGCCCCAAGAGCAAGCCTCTCCCTAAGAAGCTTCCTACATCATCTGTGAAGATGAAGATGGAGATGGAAAGTGATTAAGATCAGTCTCTTTCTAAAAAGAAGACTCGCAGAAGGAAGCAAATGGACTGCATCATGTGTGGTAGTACTTCTCATCTTGCTAAGGATTGCATCTACAATCCTAAAAGTACTGTACACATGATCAATAAGAAAACCTTTAAGAAGAAGAAGGGAAAACCAACTTTGGAATGAAAATCTTTTCCTTTTAGAAGCTCCAAGGTGAAAAGGAAGACAAGTGAAAACTTGCCTTCGGAAGAAAATTTGGTCTCGGAAGAAAGGAATGCTTCCAAAGTACAGAAGCCTGCTACAGTGAAAGCAAGATCTTTCGAAGGTCTAGTCTGCAAAACATCCGAAGTTATCAAAACTTCTGAAGTGTTGAATGTCAAGTCTACTCTTCCAAAGATGGTGTGGAAGATGAAGGAAGACCAAGTGGCTAAAAGTTCTTTATCAACAACATCAAATGATCCTCAAAGCTTGAACATTGGATAACTTACTATTACATTGTCTTCAGATCACTTTAAAAAGCCCAAGACTAATGAGGCTTGGGTTTCCAAATGTAACTAAACATCTCTTTTTGTGCAGGAACAACTGAAGACCAATAGGAATGTATGGATCATTGATAGTGGCTGTTCCAGGCACATGACAGGCAATGGCTCGTTGCTTCAAAATTTTGAGAAATTTGATGGAGGGCCAATTGCTTTAGGAGGAGATGCTGGAGGTTACCTTACTGGAAGGGGTGTTGGACCAAAAGAACCAATGAGCCTGATCAGAAAAACCTTTAAGTCCCACAGACATTACAACAACTGAAGTAGTCTGCAATAGCTGAAGACATCAACTGATAACAAGGTCTGAAGACAAAGTCTGAAGTTAAAGAACTGAAGACAAAGTCTGAAGACAAAAGCTGAAGACAAAGACTGAAGACCAAGTTTCAGATGTTGTCACAACAGCTGAAGAAGACCTCTTCAGTAGTTGTGATGGTTTCCTTTCAGTAGTTATATTTTCCTTTCAGTTCTTTTGTAATCAGTAGTTTTATGTTTCTTGTAATCAGTACTTGTAGTTTCAGTAGTTTTAGTTTCATCTTGTACTTAGCATACTCTGAGATGTTCTCAGTTGTTGTGAACATTCTCAGTAGTTTGCTTACTTTCAGTTGTTTGTAATAATTCTGTTAAATGTCACTATCAAGTGACATCAGCAGACGTCACATTCCTTTATATAAGGAATGTTGACCTAATTGTAACCGGTGAAGCTTAGCGGCTGATATACCGAAGCATGTGTGCATGAATGATATTATCCCTTTTGCAGAAAACCCTCTTTCTCTATAACCGTGTACTGTTCCATTGAATATCTATTGTGTTCTTGCTATATTTGTCTAATTCTTGTTCTAATTCCGCTGCAATTCAACTCTAATTGATCAAACTTAGATCACTGATCCTGTCAAATGGTATCAGAGTAGGTTAATCATTGATCGGTTTAACAATTGATCATTGAAACTGCTATTTCGATATCTAAAGTTTGATCGAATTAGCATATTTGCAAGAATTGGTTATAGAGATTGATCTTCTGCTGCTTCTGGTTATTCAATTTGAGTTTCTTCTTGGTTCATATTGAGTTTGTTGTGTTTTTGTGCTAAATCTGTTGAAACTTGATTGAATTGGTTTGAATCTGAGAATGACTACTCCATCTAATGACCCTCACAATACTGGCTCCTCAACCAAGCCTCCGATGCTGGTTAGGAGTGAGTATAACATATGGCAACGAAGAATGCTCCATCACCTGTCTGTTAACAGTTCAGGTTGTTGGACATCTGTGGTTCACGGTCCACACAAGCCTATGGTGAACAATCCGGAGACCAACCAAATGGTTCCGAAGAAGAAGGAGCAATACTCAGATGAAGATCGTAAACTGTTTGAGATTGATGCTAAAGCCCATGGAATTCTGGCCATGGCACTGCCTAATGAAATCTATTCTGGGCTTATGCATCATGAAACTGCTCATGACCTCTGGAATGCTTTGAAGGAACAATTCGGAGGAACTGATGAGGTCTTAGCAAACAACAGAGAAATCCTCGCCCAACAATATGAGACATTCTCTCATAGGAAGGGTGAGACACTGACTCAACAGTTTGAGCGTTTCTCCTGCTTGATCTCTGAGCTGAAAATGGTCAAGCATGAGTATACTAACAGCCAGATGAACAACAGATTCCTCAGATCACTGCCTGAGAGATGGGACACATACACCATTGTCCTACGCTCCAGTGCAAATCTGGATAGCCTATCTCTCACCCAACTCCATGGGAAACTGCTTACATTTGAAAGAGAGATAGAGCAGAAAAGGAAACTGGCATCATCAGGAAAGCTCACTGATGACTTTGTACCAGGGAACACTGCCTTGGTCGGTCATGAGTCAGAATATGCTGGATCAGAAAGCCATTATGATGAGCATATAGATTTCTCTTCAAACAGTTCTGATCATGCATTTGTTGGTGTTGACAGTCATTCTGGGTGTAATAGTGATAATTTATGCTTTATCATGGATGATTTGAAGGGTATTGCTGATGATGATTTAGAAGAGATGGATATTTTGAGCCAAATGGCCTTGATCAATATCAGATCTCAAAAGTTCTACAAGAGAACTGGTAGGAAATTTCCAGGACTCTCTGGCAAAACCAAAGTTGGTTTTGACAAGAGTAAGTTGAGGTGTCACAAATGCCACAGGCTTGGGCACTTTGCAAGAGAGTGTAGATCAACTGGATCTAACTCCTCTGCACCCTTTGTGACCTTTCCAAGCAATAGTTCACAAAACAAAGGGCAACATCCTGCTAGTTCTGGTCATCACTCACAACCTCAATCTCCTGCATATTTTGTCCCTCAGGGTCCAATGCCATATCCATATCCCTGCTATTACATGCCACAGCCAAATCCAGTTCAAGTTCCTATAGCACAACAACCTCAAGCCCTACCTGAGCCTCAACCATCTCCATCACAATCTCAACCTCATCACAGCTTCTTCACACCAGGAGTTGTTGACTGGAGCAGCTTACCAGATGATCTTTCTGGTTTCAATGAGCAATTATTTGCTGGTGCTGGTCAACATGGTGGTGAACATCCTTTTGGGAATCTTGCTCTCATGGCCCTGGAGTCTACTGAGGGTTCCTGCTCCAATGCATCATCTTCACAGGTAACCCAGGTATCTTCTGAGGCTAAAGCCAAGTTATGTTCTGAATCATGCATAGCTGCCTTTGTCTCTATTAGAGAGGCAAATGTAGCTTTAATCAATCAAAATCTTGAGCTTGAGAAAACTATTTCCAAAAGAAAAGCTGAGTATGAGTCTGCTCTTAATGACAAAGATGATGAGATTTACAAGCTTAAATGCCAACTTAATGATGAAAAGGCTAAGGTAGAGGTCATACTTGAGAACCACAGAAGTCTCAAAGAGACACTTGCAGCTACCCAAGTTGAGTGTGACCGCTGGGTAACATCCTGCAAGGGATTTGAAATGCTTCTCAGCAAGCAAACAGCTTCAAATGTGAAGTTTGGAATAGGTTACAATCATACTGCACCACCTACTGATTTTACTTCAAAATCAATAGTAAAATCTGAAGGTGAAAGTAATTTCCAAACCACATCATCATGTGATTCATCCTCAAATGATAATACAAAATTAGAGGATGAAGTCAGTGTTAAGATCTCAGCAAATCAATTGCCTGATGGTTTAAATGCTGATAAACACATGAAGCTGAGCAATTCAGATGTTGTCCCTCAAAGTACTCCAAGTACTGAAGGGCAAGTCACAACATCTGAAAAGCATTTCAAATCTGCTGAAATAAAAGGATTAACAACTGCTGAGGAATCTATCATACGGTCTTTCAGGACGGATAGAGAACAGCTGAAGAACAAGTCTTCAGTTGTTACCGATCCTTCAGTACTTAACACAAGTACTGAAAGGAGGAAAGTACTGAAGATCACACCTTCAGTAGTTTCCACTTCAGCAGTTGATCAATCCAAGATGAAGAATAAGCCATGTGAAATATGTGGTAAATTCAATCATCTATCTGATGAATGCTGGTACAAAAAGGGTTCCAAACTCAACAGAGATAAGCTCATTAAAGAAGAGATTAATAAAATGAAAAATGAGTTTGAGACCAAGTTTGTACCACAGTCATCTCAAACTGATAAACCCAAGGCCTCACCAAAATCCAAAAAGAAGGATGGGGTTTATCAGAAAACAGCTGATAGTGTTCCTCATGATAAACATCAGACTAAGTCTGTGAATTTCAAGAAGGAGGAAATGGTGGGTCACAGGAACTCATCAAAAACAAGTACTGATGTGTCAAATGAGCTGAAGGCTTTAGCAACAAATCAGACACAACTTGTTATGATGGTTCAGCATTTGTTGGGGAGAGTTAACCAACTAGATGCACCTGTGATCAAACCACTGAAAAGGAAATCCAAGCCCAAATCTAAGAAATCCATTTCAGCACCATCTCCACCTTCATCAGCTGTTAATCATGAGAAACAAGTTATGGTTAAATCTGTTGATGAAAACAGACCCAAAACCAAAAAGGTTTGGGTCTCTAAAGCTAACTAGTTTCTTATGATAAATGCAGGGTTCTTCAGCATGCCAAAGAAGCATCTGGTATGTAGACAGTGGAGGATCTATGCATATGACTGGGAGCAGTTCTCTTCTTAATGACTACTCTCAAGGAAAGAAGGGATTTGTCTCATTTGGAAATGATGCTAAGGGTTACATCATCGGGAAAGGATTTGTGTCAAATGGAGAAATCAGATTTGATGATGTTAACCATGTGGAGAATCTCAAGTATAATCTACTGAGTGTCAGTCAGATGTGTGATAAAGGGCATGTTGCACTTTTCACAAGCCAGAACTGCCGGATTCTGTCTTCCAAAGTTCTGAGGCTGATTGACAAGGTATTGGATGAACATACTCTCCTGAAGGCCAACAGGATAGGAAGAGTATATGCCTTGGATTTGTCAAAGAAGATTGATTTAAAAGGTCATCCTTGCCTGTTCTCCAAGGCCTCTCCTCAGGAATCTAAACTGTGGCATAGAAGGCTGGGTCATGTTAATCTCAAAAACATGAATCAGCTGATCCACAATAGTTTAGTGAGAGGTCTACCAATAAAGGAGTTCCACTGTGATGAAACCTGCACTGCTTGTTTAAAAGGAAAACAACACAAAGTTTCATTCCCTCCTATAGAAGAACCAAAGTCCACTGCCTGCTTGCAATTACTGCACATGGATCTCTTTGGTCCTGTGAGAGTAATGAGCATGGCAAAGAAGAAATACTGTCTGGTAATTGTGGATGATTACTCCAGATTTGTATGGACCTTCTTCTTGCATTCAAAGGATGAGGCTGCTCAGACAATTATTAACTTTGTGTTGTATGTTGAGAAGCAGTATTCCCTATCAGTCAAGTGTATAAGAAGTGATAATGGAACTGAATTTAGAAACCATACACTTGATGATTTCTACCTTTCAAAAGGAATCAAGAGGCAGTATAGCATCCCAAGGACTCCAGAACAAAATGGAGTAGTGGAGAGAAAGAACAGGACCCTAATTGAAGCTGCAAGGTCCATGTTGGCTGACTCTGGTTTGCCACTGACCTTTTGGGCTGAAGCTGTCAACACAGCATGCTATGTGCAAAATAGAGCTTTAGTGAATCAGAGGTTGATGAAGACTCCTTATGAAGTTCTACATCATTTGGCTCCTCTAATTTCATTCTTCAGAGCATTTGGGTGTCCTTGTTACATTCTCAACACAAAGGATCAACTCCAAAAGTTTGATTCTAAGGTGGATGCAGGGTATTTTGTTGGGTATTCATCCACTTGCAAGGCTTACAGAGTGTTCAACTGCAGAACAAAGATGGTTGAAGAAACCTTGCATGTGAAGTTCAATGAATCTCCTAAGGACAAAATCCCACAAAACCCTGTGGAGTTGTTTGATCTGGACATACTGCAATATGTTCCTTATCAGCCTCCAGCTGTTGCAGATCATGTGAATTCATCACCTTCTGCAGCTAGTCATCCATCTGGTGGTACTGATGTTGATGATGATCCCAGTACTCACCTATTCAAGTTTAGTGATCAACTGCCTGAGTCTACTAAACTTGATGTTCCTGTAGCTTCAGTAGCACCATCCACAACAAATGCTGATGAGATTTCTGAATCCTCTACTTCATTTGACTTGCCATCTAATACTTGGTTTCAAGAATCTGGATCAACATCTGTTGCTGCTGAGCGTGCTACAAACACTTGCACAGATCTCATAGTGTACCAAGAGCTGAAGAATCACCCAATGTCTCAAATCATTGGTGATATCAATGCTGGTGTCTCAACTAGAAGTCAATTGTCCAACTTCTGCTTCTATGCTCTCTTCATCAGTCAGCAAGAGCCAAAGAACTATCATATTGCATTAAGAGACAATGGATGGGTTGATGCCATGCAGCTTGAGCTTCTTCAGTTCAAAAAGCAGCAAGTGTGGGAACTGGTTCCTCTACCCCCAGGTAAGTGTGCAATAGGCACTAAATGGGTGTTTAGGAATAAAACAGATGAAAATGGGCAAATTGTCAAGAACAAGGCCAGACTGGTTGTCCAGGGGTTTTCACAAGAAGAAGGTATTGATTATGATGAAACCTTTGCCCCTGTAGCCAGACTGGAGGCAATTAGATTGTTCTTAGCCTATGCTGCATTCCACAATCTTAAAGTTTTTCAAATGGATGTCAAAAGTGCATTTTTATATGGTAAAATAAAAGAAGAGGTTTATGTGTGTCAACCACCAGGTTTTGAGGATAATAAACATCCTGATTGGGTGTATAAACTTGATAAGGCTCTTTATGGGTTGAAACAAGCTCCTAGAGCCTGGTATGAAACACTGTCAAATTTTCTTCTTCAGAATAATTTCACTAGAGGCTCCATAGATAAAACTTTGTTCATTAAGAAAGTGGGTCAGCATAAGCTCCTTGTTCAAATTTATGTTGATGATATTATTTTTGCATCCTCTGATCCACAGTTGTGTGATGCATTTACAAAGTTGATGCAACAAAAATTCGAAATGAGTGCCATGGGAGAATTACAGTTCTTTCTAGGTTTGCAAATCAAACAAAAGGCTGATGGAACTTTCATTCATCAGTCAAAATACACAAAGAGTCTTTTGGAAAAGTTTGATTTACAAAACTGTAAGCCCTGTTCTACTCCCATGTGCAGCACCACACAACTGGATGCAGATCAGAAAGGTAAAGCTGTTGATGAAACACTTTACAGATGTATGATTGGGTCCTTGATGTACTTAACAGCTTCTAGACCAGATATTATGTTTGCAACTTGTGTTTGTGCTAGATTTCAGGCTGCTCCTAAAGAGTCTCATTTGATTGCAGTCAAGAGGATCTTTAGATATCTGCAAGGTACTCAATCTCTAGGTCTTTGGTATTCCACTGGGCACTCTTGCAAATTAGTTGCTTTTTCTGATAGTGACTATGCAGGGTGTAAATTAACTAGAAAATCAACTTCTGGTGGATGTCAATTCCTAGGCAACTGTTTGGTTTCTTGGCAGAGTAAGAAACAAACATCTGTTGCTACATCCACTGCTGAAGCCGAGTACATTGCTGCTGCAAGTTGTACATCTCAGGTACTCTGGCTTCAGAATCAATTATTGGATTATGGCATTACAGAGACTAAGACTCCATTACTAATGGATAGTGCTTCAGCTCTTTGTATTGTCAAGAATCCAGTCCAGCACTCTAGGACCAAACATATTGAGATCAGACACCATTTTATTAGGGATTGTTTTGAAAAAGGTCTGATTGATCCAAAGTTTGTTCCTAGTGCTGATGAGCTTGCAGACATATTTACTAAGCCTTTGGACAGTTCAACTTTCCAAAACCTAGTGTTAAGGCTTGGTATGCTGCAGCTAGAATAAGTGACAACTACTGATGATCTCAGTCAACAAGTACTGATGAGCATTCGTATACTATTGTCACAAATAAGTACTGATAAGTTCTTTTATCCTCAGTAGTTTTCATAACTACTGAAGACTAAATTACTTAAAAGTACTGAAGTACTCTATCTGTTGAAAAGAACTGATGTGGTTACAACTACTGATGTAGTTACAACTACTGATGTCAGTATAACAGATAAGTACTGATGACCAATGAAACGTCTGAAAATCAGACAAAAAGTCTGATAAGTGTTGAGGTCAGAATGAAACAGCTGATGAGCTAAGAATTGACGACAACAGCTGATGAGAAACTTTTCTCTTCAGTTGTTTCTACAACTGCTGTTTCACTTCATACAACTGAAGCCAAAACCATGTCTTCAGTAGTTTTACAACTACTGATGACTAACACCAAATCTTCAGTTGTTTACAACACCTGAAGCCAAAACCATGTCTTCAGTAGTTTCACAACTACTGATGACTAATACCAAGTCTTCAGTTGTTACAACTTCTGAAAGTTAAACCAGGTCTTCAGTTGTTTTCAAACAACTGATGACAGCACCAACACTTTCAGTCGTTTTATATCAGCCTTTTCTTACCCTATAAATACCTAAACCTACTTTCAAACGTTTCATTAGCCGTTTTATGTCCTTCACTCTCTCAACAATGGCGACCATGAAACTCAAACCCAGACACAACTGTGTTGCCTACCTCTCGAAATCGGCCTTTTGGAACAAATTTGATAATGCCATCGATCTTATGGTAGATTCCCAGTACCGAACCGCTTTTCTTCTGAATCCTACCATATACCCCGATTCCCTAAGCCAATTCTGGACCAACGTCTCTGTGCAAACTGGTGAGAATGATAGCCAAATCACTCTCCAGTCGTTGGTTAACCAGAAACAGGTGGTCATCACTCCAGACATCATTCGACAAACCCTAAATCTACATGATGCCACCTGTGTCACAGAATACCCGAAAGGCACAACTGATATGTCTTTCATCAATAACGGGTATGAAGGAGACTTAAGTGCTACCACCATTCTGAAGAAGCACTTCCATGATGCTGAACGTCTTATATTCCACATGGTGAATGTCTGCCTTGCATCAAAAACCTCCTCATGGGATCAGATGTCCTCCCGATGGCAACAGGTATTATACTCTATCTTTGAACGACAAAATCTAAATTTTTCTGAGATAGTTTTCATGGAACTAAAGGATCTGGCTTTGAAACCTGTGGCAAACAGATGGATATTATATCCCAGGTTTCTCATGGCCATAATTTTAAATCAGCTAAAATCAGACGGCCTTGTTGGCCTTGGAGTCCCTGCTCCGGCTGTATTGCCTGAAGTATACTCCAGGCACAACTCTGACCCTACACTGAAAGGGGCTGCCCGGCTGCTAAAACCCAAGCAGCGGGAACCCACAGCCTCCACTTCCAGATCCAAAGTCCCCACCAAACCCAACACCAAAAAGCCCAAAAAGGCTACTCAGGGAGATGAGTCCCCTGAGGATGCCCCTGTACCACCAATACAGGAAACACTTACTGGTTCTAACCCCCCAGTAGTGTCAAAGACTCCACCAGCCCTAGCCGCTCAGGCATCCTCTCAACAGGATCCTGATGCAACCATAATTGGGGATACCACAATGCTGGAACCTATCTCAATTGAGAAGGTTACCATTGAAGAGCACCAGTCACCCCGGGTGCAATCTGCTTCAAACCTATCTCCAAATGCAACCGCCCCTCAAAGCCCAACCATTATAGTTGCACAAGTGCTGAGTCAGCTGCATTCCTCTCCTCCTCCCCAGAAACCAATTACAATGGGGAGAACCTCAACAGCTGAGGAAGAGGACCAAAATGCTGCTGATAACCCACAGCACAGGGGTTATAATGTTCAATCTCCCCGTGTAGAGGAGGAGGTTAGAACATCTGGTGAGGCTGCCACTTCTACTGATTCAGCAAATGAACAGGATGCAGTTGGTAACATCTCTAAGACCTCACCAGAGGCAACTGCCGATGAAGGACTCAGTCCTGAGGCAGGAAGTCCCCAGAACCAAGAACAAGGGGCACATGCTACAACTGATCTACACTCAGGGCATGTACATCCTGATTCAATCAGGAGGTCAGGTGATTCAGCAAAGACTGATGATGACCTGGGCTTTTTCTTCGATGTCTTAGCCCATAACACAATCCTTGAGGCTGAGGTGAGCAGACTCAAAGAACTGCTTGCCAAAATGTCTCAGGATCAAAGTCCATCTGCCCCAATAAACCCACAGATGGCACCTTCATCTGAAGGTTCACCAAACACTCAGCCACTACACTCAACTGAGCCACCAGCCACTGCTTTTGGCACCACCTCTCAGGGACAGAACCCCTCTGAGCAGATGGTTGCTACCTTTCAACATTCCTTACCTCTCATCACTCCCATCATCAATGAGATTGTGCATAAAGCCATTGATGAGAGGATCTCCTCAAATCTACAAACACTTGTTGATGATGCTGTGCAAAAGAAGCTTTCTGCCATTCAAACCCCTGAACCCAATGCACCCAAAAAGGGGGAGTCTAAGGCAGTGAAAGAAAGAAAGAGAAAGAGAGTGGAAGATGAGAAACAACAAGAGAAAGAAAAGGAGTTAGAAAAGGAAAAACAGCTGATCACATACAAGAGAAAGAAAAGTGCTGAAACTCAAAAGCCTGATGAAGAGAAATCATTGGAAGATCTGGTTAAAGAAGCTGATGAAGCTCACAGCAGATCAATGGACAGAATAATAGACCAACTCTTCAGACAAGGCTTTGATACAGCTACATTAGACACTGAGATCAGAAGGCTGGAGATTAAAGAGATACAAGAGAGATGGGCCAGTTACAGTGTGATGGAAAGGGAGAGGTTGGAGATAATGATCAGGTTTATTGCAAAATACTTGGGAAGATCATTAATTGAGATTAAATCATGGACCAGAGACAGTATTCTGGCAATAACCACCAGAATCTGTGCTTCTGAAGCATTCAATAAGGGGTTGATTATCGAAGCCTTAGATGAAGCAGGTGCTGGGAAGAGAACTGATATGGCCAAGCTTTCCAAAGCCAAACTTACCACAAAAATGCTAGATCAGCCTTCCCAAACTCCCACTCAAAAACAACCAACCCCACAACTCTCCAAACCAATCCCTAAACCTAAACTTAAACCAACTCAACCCTCAAAACCAACTCCCTTACCCCAAAAACCACCTCAAACCACATCCAATGATGCACCCAGAAGGAGGAGAAGGGTGTTGAGGATGGAAGAAGAAGAAGAAGAAGATGATGAAGAAGACAGTCTGCCAATCTCTGCTGTTCTAAAAATACCTGAGCCCAGAAGTCAACAAATGATCACACCAGACTTTCAGAGGCAAATGGTGAAAGTTAAGATTGAAGAAGAAGAACAGCAGAAACAGCACGATGAGCAACTTTTGAAGATGGTTGACAAAGAGTTTCCTCAGTCATCATCTATACAAGCCATGAAGAAACACGCTCAAAGGCTGTATGCTCTCAGGCATACCTTTCAATATCAAAAGGAGAGAGTAAGGATTTGGCCAGACCCCAGGGTTAGTTCTAGAATTCATAAGAAATCCATACCAAGTAGATACAATGGCCAAGTGAGAAAGACCATAGATGCTGTTATTATGTTGGCCATTGTAGTCTCACCCTGGGAGATACTTGAAGACTTCAAGAGAGCCTACAAGTCAAAGATGACCCCTCAAACTCTAATGGAGAACAAAATGGTCAAGAAGGGGTTGTTATACAAGAGGCTTGAAGAGATCAAGAAAAATGAACTCCAGTTGTTATTAGAAGGGACTCACCCAGATGAATTTGCTTACAGAGAGATAACAACTGTTGAGTTGAAAAATGGAAAGACAGTAAAGTACCTATCAGAGTACTATGGCCCAGAGTTCTTCTTCGAAGGAGAAGCAGAAGAACTCACTAAGGAGGAACAAGTTGTTCTCCTTGAGGCCTACGTCAGAGAGTCTTATAGACTCATCAATGGGAAGTAGGTTTCATGGTTGGGATAACAGCTCTGTGTCCAGTTCCCCAAGACAGAGTTCCCTTCCATCCTTTGACATTCACATCTACTGAAACCTGTTCCCTGGCCTGTGCTTATCTGATATCTCTGAAGCTGATCAAGAGAGTATTTCTGCCAAGAATAAGTGGGACCTCAATAAGCTTAAAGGTTTTGGCTGCATTGGTTCAGGGGGAGTTTGTTGGACCAAAAGAACCAATGAGCCTGATCAGAAAAACCTTTAAGTCCCACAGACATTACAACAACTGAAGTAGTCTGCAACAGCTGAAGACATCAACTGATAACAAGGTCTGAAGACAAAGTCTGAAGTTAAAGAACTGAAGACAAAGTCTGAAGACAAAAGCTGAAGACAAAGACTGAAGACCAAGTTTCAGATGTTGTCACAACAGCTGAAGAAGACCTCTTCAGTAGTTGTGATGGTTTCCTTTCAGTAGTTATATTTTCCTTTCAGTTCTTTTGTAATCAGTAGTTTTATGTTTCTTGTAATCAGTACTTGTAGTTTCAGTAGTTTTAGTTTCATCTTGTACTTAGCATACTCTGAGATGTTCTCAGTTGTTGTGAACATTCTCAGTAGTTTGCTTACTTTCAGTTGTTTGTAATAATTCTGTTAAATGTCACTATCAAGTGACATCAGCAGACGTCACATTCCTTTATATAAGGAATGTTGACCTAATTGTAACCGGTGAAGCTTAGCGGCTGATATACCGAAGCATGTGTGCATGAATGATATTATCCCTTTTGCAGAAAACCCTCTTTCTCTATAACCGTGTACTGTTCCATTGAATATCTATTGTGTTCTTGCTATATTTGTCTAATTCTTGTTCTAATTCCGCTGCAATTCAACTCTAATTGATCAAACTTAGATCACTGATCCTGTCAAGGGGCAGGGTCACAAATGGTAAGCTGGTAAACTTTGTCAAGGAGCTTGGGTACAATCTACTAAGTTATCCTAATTTTGTGATCAGAGTCATAACATGCTCTTTACTGAGCATGAGTGCATTGTTCTCAAGCTCGGGGGGTCATTCCTCAAGAGCATATCCTGCTCAGAGCCTCTAGGAAAGGGACATGTACAATATGGCCTTGTAGGAAACATCTCCCTCAGGAGAAGTTTCTTGCTTTCTATCTAAGGTAAATAGTGATGAGTCTTTCCTCTGGCATAAAAGAATGTGCCATGTAAACTTTAAAAACATGAATAAATTGATTAAGAATGATTTGGTAACTGAATGCCAAAGAAAGAGTTTACAAGTGATGACCACTGTGTTGCATACATGAAAGGGAAGAACACAAAGTGTCTCACAAGCCAAAGGAAAAGAACTCTATCACTACTCCCCTACACTTATTACATATGGGTCTCTTTGGCCCCACCAGTGTAATGAGTTTAGGAAGGACCTCATACTATTTGGTGATCACAGATGACTTCACAAGATTCACTTGGGTCTTTTTCCTTACAACTAAGGACGAGACCCTTAAGATCTTGAAGAACTTCATTTTGAGAATTGAGAATCAAAGTGATCACAAGGTCAAGACCATAAGATATGATCAAGGAACAAAATTAAGAACTAAATCCTTGATACATTTTGTGATGAAAAGGGTATTACAAGACAATATAGTGCTCCTAGGACTCCTCAGCAAAATGGTGTTGCTGAGAGGAAAAATAGGACACTTATTGAAGCTACAAGAACCATGTTGTCTGACTCTAAACTTCCTATCACCTTTTGGGCAGAGGCTGTCAACACAACCTGCTATGTATGGAACAGAGTTTTAATGGTCAAGACTCATGGTAAGACTCCTTATGAGCTATGGCACAAAAAAGACCATTCATTGGTTTCCTCAGATCATTTGGATGTCCCTGCACCATCTTGAATACTAAAGATCAAGTAGCCAAATTTGATGAGAAATTAGATGATGGACAGTTTATTGGATACTCTTCACAAGCTAAGGCTTATAGAGTATACAATCTTAGAACTAGAGTAGTTAAGGAGTCAGTCAATGTGACCTTCAATGAGCACACTCCAAGTATGAAAGGTTCTGGTCCTGATTGGCTGTTTGATCTTGATTTAGTTATGAACTGTTTTAAAAAATCTTGTGAGAATGTTTTAGGATCTATAGGTAATTTATCAACAGGAGATCTTGACCCAAGATTTGAGTTGAAGAGACTAAGCAAGCATACTACATCAGCTCTAGTGGTAACTAACCCTGCAAGTGAAGATCCTATTAGCACAAGCATGACAAATTCAGCTGATACATCTGAGATGCCTACAAATTCCAGCTCAGAGGCTCTGAACTCAAGTGAAGGAGCTTCAAATGTAGGAGGAAATAGAGGTGGTGATAGTGATCAAGAATTTCTAGATGCTAATAACCACTCCATAGAAGACAACATAAATGATGTCACACACTCATTGGATTAAGCTACTATTGATAAGTGTGCTGATGTGGTGGGTGACACTCCATTGCCAGATATGAATTTCTCAAATTTAGATCTCTCCAATCAACTTGCTGTGATCCCTCAACTCAGGATCCACAAGTACACCCCACCACAAACATCATTAGAAATGTTGATACAGTAGTGAGAACAAGAGGACAAACCCATGACAAAACTATTTGTCTATACTCTTGCTTCTTGTCCCAGATAGAGCCAAAGAAGGTTGATGATGCTTTGAAAGATGGAAGTTGGGTTGAGGCAATACAAAAGGTGCTGCTTCAATTCAAAAGACAAAAGGTTTGGAACCTATGTCCTCTTCCTTAAGGGAAGACTACCATAGGAACCAAGTGGGTTTTTAGGAACAAGAAGGATGATAGAGGACTTGTCATCAAGAATAACGCCAGACTAGTTGTTCAAGGATACACATAAGAAGAAGGAACAGATTACACAGATGCTTTTGTTCTTGTGGCAAGACTTGAAGCTGTAAGAATATTCCTGGCTTTTGCTGCATCCAAGGATTTCAAGGTCTACCAACTTGATGTCAAGTGTTCTTTTCTATATGGGGTGATTGATGAAGAGGTGTATGTCAAACAACCACCTGGCTTTGTAGACCCAAATCATCCTGATTATGTCTGCAAGCTTGATAAAGCTCTTTATGGGCTGCACCAAGCTCCAAGAAAGTGGTATGAGACAATATCTTAGTAACTCTGTCAACATGGCTACAAGAGGGGTACTATAGATGGAACTCTCTTCATCAAAGTATATGCTGGTTCAAGTATATGTAGATGACATTATCTTCGGGTAACTAATCCAAAGCTCTGCAAAGACTTTGAGAGGCTGATGAAGAATAGATTTGAAATGAGTACCATGGGGGAACTTAATTTCTTTCTCGGTATTCAAGTGAAGCAAGTTGACAATGGCATCTTCATAAGTTAGTCAAAGTATGTACAAGACATACTTACAAGATTCAACATGACTGATTGTAAGGTTGCAAAGAAACCCCTAGACAGAAACCACTCCCTTGGACCTGATCTTGAGGGGGAGTATGTGGATGAACATCTCTACAGGGCTATGATTGGGTCTCTTATATACCTCACAGCCTGCTGGACTGATATCATGTTTGCCACATGCATTTGTTTAAGATATCAAGCCAACCCTAAGATGTCACACCTGGTTGCTGCAAGAGGATTCTTAGATATCTCAAAGGTGCTCCAAAACTTGGCCTTTGGTATCCAAAGAATTCTGACATCAATATCAGGTATTATTTGATTAGAGATAATTTTGAGAAAGGATTAATCAAAATAGTCAAAGTTAACACAAATGAATAATATGTTGATCTGTTCACTAAGGCTTTTGATGAACAGAGGTTCAAATATCTTGTATAAGCTATTGGGATGATTAACTTTGACTAGATTTTCTTAAAACATAAATCAACTTTATTTCTAACACAGGTGTGTCCTAAGTTGTCTATTTTATTACCTTCATAAGCCCAGTTATTTTGGAAGAAAATTTTTTAAAAGATATTCCTTAGATTTTTGAAAAATTTTCAAACATATTTTCTTTTAGAAGATTTCAAATTGTCTTTGGAAGAAAATTATGTCTTCGAATCAACTAACTACTTATAAGAAATTTACCTTCGGAAGAAATTATGAAATATCTTTCGAAGCTTAAATATGCTTCTAAGTACTTACTTGTATTTGCAGGACAATTTTCTTCCGAAAGCAATTAAGTCTCGGAAGATTTATTCTCTTCGGAAGATAAATTTCCCAAGTCTTAATCTCTTCCAAAACCAAACATGTCCCAGAAGTAAAAAAAAATTCTCCTAAGTATTTTTCTTTCAAAGCAAAATTTTCATAAACCTTAGGAATATCTTCCGAAGCCAAAATTGGCTTCGGAAGCTTTTTCTCAAAAGTTCCGAAGACAAAATTACCTTCGGAAGATTTTCAACTTCCAAGAAAACTACCTTTTTGTGCACTTTTTTAGAGGTGGGACTGACTTTCGGATTTCAAAGTTTATTCTTTTGCATTAACTTTGACTCAAATCCATTTCATATATACCCTCTCAACGGTTTCCCCTCTTCTCACTATCTTCTTCATCTGCATTTTCTCTAACCTAATTTCACCCACAAACCGCCTTTGTTCTTATCTTCCTACACAAAAAAGCTTCCTCAAATAGCCAACCCTGACCGCAAAAACCAACTCGATTTCTCCATGCATCTTTACAGGCAACACAATCAAGTTGCTCTGTTAGACTCTGAGAAAGATCATGGTTTCTCAAAGGTTTGTCGTTACCTTTCTTTGACAAACTACTTCACCTCCCTCACCATAGATCCTCCTCTCTATGAGGATCAGCTTTTGGAACTCTGGAGTACCTGCCAAGAGGTCACCATGGATGGGAAGAAGGCACTATTTGCCACAGTGCAGGGGAGGACAATCTTCATCACTCCAGCCTTAATAAACTCCCACCTTCAGCTGGATGATGTAGAAGGTGATTTGTCTTTTCCTAAATTTGTTGTTAACCACTCCTTTGAGCAAATGGGCTATGAAGATGACTTCTCAGTCAGGACCTTCAAAAAAGGGAAAGTCACCTCTTAATGGAAGTACTTCCTCCATGTGGTTATTCACAGCTTATCCAACAAGCATGGAGGTTGGGACTAGATTCCTGAAGACCTTTATAGTCCATGGGATGGTTCAAGGGGTCAAGTTCAGGTATTCACAATTTGTTTATACCAATTTACTTGCAAACTTAGACTCCTTAGAATATTACATGTTTCTTAGATATGTTCAACACATTCTCAACTATGAACTGGGCTCACAGTTGAGGGGAACAGGTAATGTTCCAAAACTGGGACAGATGAAGCCCGACATCTTCAAGACTATGAGGAAGCCAACTGTTGGCTTCTCGGGGGTAGAAACAGCCCTTGTCCCAAAAATATTAGAGCTTATCGCTCAAGGTGACAACCTAGCAGCACCAACTAGTGTTGAACCCACACCTTTTACTTCTCAACCACCAACAAAGCCACAAATCACCATCACCTACCAGAGAAAATCCAAACGTACCCCTACACATGCTACTCAGTTTGTGCAGGCCCCTATATCATCACCCATACAGGAGGAAGTGGACACTAGAGCTCCCACTTCTCCTAAGGAGCAAACCACTCCCATCTCACAAATGATCAATGCTGAGGTTCCTCATGCTCAGCCTGATGAGCTCACAACCCAACAGTCTTAAGCCTTCACTCAGAGTCTCAAAACTCTATTGAACAACCTTCAGGACAGTTACCATCCCCAACCTCTTGATCTAAACCAACTAATCCCTAACCTTGAATTCTATGATGATGAAGATATGGGATTCAGTGAGTATCATGAGTCTCTCTTCTCCACCCCTACTCAAGGAGAGATGAGTACTCATGTTTCTTCCATATCTAGCCCACATCATCCACCCACTATTTAGGTGGATCTCCCTAAACCTGTTCAGGAGGTTCATATGGAAGAGGCTCTCACTTTAGTAAGTGATTACATCATTCAGACCTCAACCATGGCAACCCAACCTCTTGACACTTCACTTGAAGTTGTCATGATGCAGGGAAATCTAGCAGCCAAGAACCAAGTACTGGTGATCAGGAAGAAGACCTTGGTCCTATTCTCTCATCCCCCCACGATTCTTTTGATGAAGATAAGGGGAGTCTAAAACTAAAGGTGCAACAACTGACAAACACATGCACCTATTTAGTCTCAAAGATAAGTCACCTGGAATCTCAGCTGACTATCTTACAAAGGAGGGTCAATGACCAGCAACTTGAGATCATCAATCTCAAGGGAAAGTTAGCTGAGAGACCACTCAGAAGTACTCAACCAGGTCCACAAGAACCTACGGATTTGACAGACCTAACCTCAAGCTCACCTATGCAAGAAGGTGATGCTACCAAAAAGGGGGAGAAAGTCCAAGCAATCACAGAACCTGGGAGTTCTTCTCAGAGTATGGACTTTGAGGATTCACAACCCTCACTTGCAATGGTCCATACTCAGCAACCTCATCAAGTCTACATGGATGTAGACTCTCTCATACAAAGTTTGTTTGAAGAGGGTATTCCCAGAGCTATGCCTACCCCATCCCCTCACTCTGAGAATCCAATCATGGGATGGAGGTATGATACTGATAGAAGAGCTCTAGTCATCTATAGATCTCAGGGCCAATAGGAAATATTCAACTTTTCAAACCTGAGTTTCTATAAGAGCATCCATCTGATTGATCTTCCACTTGTCAACCCAAGTCAAAACAGACAAGCTGCAAGATTAGCAGATAGGATTCAAGAAAGGGTGCTAGAAGAATTCAAGCTGAGGTCAAGATTATACAGACAAAGGCTAGCAGGTGAGACTTTTGGTCAATTGGATGTTGAGGTGGACCCTAAGATTAGCTTCGAAGGGGAAGCCTTGACTGAAGGCCCAAAAGTTAAACCTATGAACCTTGAGACAGGTGCTTCTTCTGCACCCAGTACCCTCAGTGAGGCAACAGCTGGTGAAGGTGCTTCACATCCTCTCTCTGGCTAGAGCTTGACGGCTAAACCAAGCAATGAAGGCCAAAGCTCTCTCTACCCTAAGTCACCAAGGCCTGTGAGTGACAAAAGGAAAAGGAAAATGACTCCTGAGGAGATTGAGGAGGAGGGGAGAGAGAGAGAGGAAGAGGAAGCTAAGGGGGGAGAGTTCAAGAGGGTCTCGAGGCTTCATGGAAGATGCCATCAAGGCTTCCCCCAAGCCAAATACTCAGGATGATGAGTTAAGGGTAGCCAGGCTAAACTAGATGGGGATCAGGAACTACAATGTTGATGAACTCACATCTCTTCCCTTAGAGCAACTAAATGAACTGGCAGACATAGAGCTATTAAAGGAGAGGAAGGAAGTAGAGGATGCAGCATTGCTCCTCAAAATCAAGAAAGAAAAGAGTCAGAAAAGTCTCTATAAACATTTGCACGCTCCTACCCTCTCCCCAATTCAAGAAAGTCCTGAGAAAGAGGCTGTGGCAACTGCATAACCTTAGGTAGACAAGGAAGTTGAAAGACTAAACATGATCGACTACCTGAGTACCACAAAACTCTATTAGGCATCTGCACTTCTTCCTTTATCATATGAGTATGTTGAATTTGAATATCTCAAGCAGCTGAAGCAATAAGTCATCAAAGAACAAAAAGCTTCTAAGAGAAAACTAAGGAAAGAAGCTGCAAAGTCAAGAGCCATCATCCAAAAAAGCCAAAAGAAGTCTAATGATAGACAAAGGATGATGAGCTTCTTGAAGCTGTATGGATTCTCCAGAAGGAGGCTTGGTCTAATGTCTCTATCTATTATGGATGAGCACATCAGGGTGATCAAGCAGAAGATTAAAAGGGAGAGCTTGTTGACTTGCATTCTCCACCAAGTCCAATTCAACCTAAAGTTAAGGTTAAGGTTAAACCCCCTGAGATAACACAACATGGACCTAGAGCTGTATCTCAGCCAACTTCATCTTCTGATCCACAATAGGGTCCTCTTCCCTCTCCTTTTGAACCTGTGAGAAAAGAGAACCCAACTAAGAGAGACACAGCAGAACAACATGGTGCTGAAGGCTAGTCCTCTCAGTTAAAGACATCAAAGAGGAGGAAAAGGATGGCCATGAAGAGCATTCCGAAGATGAAGTCAAAGGCATCCATCTCAAAACCTCAGGATGAGTCAGAGCATCCTAAGGTAGTGCATGAAGAGGCCGCTCAACTAACTCCAATTCAAGTAGAGCCTTTTAGAACTGGAAGACGCATCCTGTCCTAGACTTTTTCTACTAATCCAGATAGATGGTATGTCATCAGAGATCAAGGAGGTCAAGATGTCTATTTCTGGCAAGACATGCTTGATCTTTCTTTACATGATCTCTATAATATGAGAAGGTATTATGAGAGTCTGAGGGATCCTGACCAGATGATGAAGAAAGGAATAGTCTTAATCCTAATAAGGACTGTTAACATCTGAATAACTTCTCTATTTTGGTAGCATCAGCCTAGGGGGAGTTTGTAAAGTTATATTATAAGGCTGATGCAACGAAAGAAACCAAAACAACCAAGGAGCTTCCTGCATGCATGCACTGATATACAAAGAGAAGTTACTTCAGAAATTTTACACTCCTCAACAGAAATTATTCCAAGTGTAAAATCTTTCGAAGCCAAAGACCAAATCTTTCGAAGCCAAAGATGAAGTCTTTCGAAGCCTCAAAGACAAAGTCTTCCGAGCCAATGAAGTAAAGACTGATTTCTTCCAAAGATAGAGAGGGCATGCTTTCTCTGATCTACTTTTTCATAAAGCTGACTTACATTCTGCTGCAACTCTGATGACTTACCAACTTGCATGAGTTGGTGAAAAGGTCCATGCTTTGGTAAACTATAGATTATGGTCTTTAGTCTGTAACCTTCTAATTTGTACCTTTTATCCTTTTTGTAATAGATTAGGATGTAAGCTATGGCATGTCCTAGTCACTAGTCAAAAGGCAATCTGCCTTTTGACTCTACATTGATCTTGTTGTCTAGATTAGTGTTTCCAGCCTGGCCTTCAAAGTATGGCCGGCTGTAGGATGTAGTATAAAGTATCTCAGGTCCTTGTATTTCTTTTCATGCTTTGTAACACTTGTAAAAGAACTTGAGAGCAATATACAACATTCTTGAAAATCATACTTATTTGTTCTTGCTCTTAGTTCTCTCTTAGCTGCTTTACTTGTGTTCTTAGTATCACTCACTGAAATCCGGTTCCCTATTTGATCTGTTAAGTGCTCTAACACTCTCCTCATTATGAGACTGATTGTATTGACCAACCCTTTTAAACTATCCTGCAACAACTAACCTTGAATGGTTGGTCTTTCAACAACTTACTACTCTGCTCCATACCTAATTGTTAATTGCAAATTAAACAACTTGATGTACTCTATTTATAGACTGTTTTAGAAAAGTTTTAATGTTTGAAATTATATGTTGATAATACCAAGCTATTTATTTTTTTTAAATATGAAAATCTAAAAGATAATTTACGTTTGAAATTTAAAGGTTTAAAGTTATTTTTTTAATTCATGTTTAAAAAGCACATACCTGAATAAAGTTCCTAAAATAATGCAATGATAGAAGGGTTGAATAATTGGTTTCTAAATTCCTAAAATAATGCAAATTTCAAATATCAAATAGTGCAAATAATTTAATTTTTTACGTAAGTGTAGGGTTATTATGTAACTAATTGTAAGGGGATAATCTGTACATAATGATATAATTACTATTTTACCTTTAAATATGGTTATATAGTATGCATTGAGTAAAGTAATTGTTCTTAATTTTTGGGTATCTTAAACTACCCATCTCAAATACTTTATATATAGTATAGATTATACTATAGTTTGGTTATACCGTGTAATGATTATTATATAAAAAATCTATTATTCATGTGTTGAAATAAAAAAATTATGGATTAGTGTCTGTGCCCACAATTTGATTTTACACAATCTTATCTATACTATATTATAATGCACAAAGAAGGGATACCTACCAAATTTAAAAGATTTGTGATTTTTATGCACAATGTACAACATAAAAGTTTATTTTTTAAGGGTAATTATGTCATTTAAACACTACTAAAAACATGGAATATAAAATTTATTTACACATTGATACCTTGAATTATAGCAAATTGTGAGTTTTTTTATTTAAATCATAGCAAATTGAGAGATACGTTAAATTCTTAGACTGACAGGATATTATCAGCGTTTCATTAAGGGATTTTCTAAAATCACTCAACCCCTCACTGCTTTGACTTATTAATGCACAACATATAAATGGGGAGAGAGTCGAGAAGCAGCTTTTCAGCTGTTGAAGCAAAAACTTTGCAGTGCACCGATATTAGCAATACAAGAAGGAAGTGATGATTTCGTGGTATACTGTGATGCTTCTATCCAAGGACTCGGTTGTGTTTTGATGCAACGTGATAATCGATAGCCTATGCATCAAGACAACTAAAAGTGCATGAGAAGAACTACACAACCCAGGATCTAGAATTGGGTGCAGTGGTCTTTGCCTTGAAGATCTAGAGGCATTACTTGTACGTACCAGATGCACCATATACACCGATCATAAGAGTCTTCGGCATATATTTGAGTAGAAAGAGTTGAATATAAGGCAGTGACATTTAATATGAGGCAGTGACGCTGGATGGAATTATTGAATGACTTTGATTGTGCTATCAAATACCACCTAGGAAAGGCAAATGTAGTCACCGATGCCTTAAAAAGAAAGAAAACTACTAAACCCAAATGAGTGCTAGCTTTGCAACTTACTATAAGTACTCAATAGCCTAAACAATCAAGAAAGCTCAGATGGAATCCTTTAAAGAAGGAAACGTTAGATCTGAATACTTGTGTGGGATGGAAAATCAATTTGAGGTGAAAACCAATGGAATTTGTTATTTCATGAACAGGATTTGGGTACCTTTGCATGGAAATCTAAAGACTTTGTTATGAGTGAAGCACACAAGTCTAGGAATTCTATACATCCGGTTCAGACAAGATGTATCATGATCTGAGGGCACACTATTTATGGCCTAATATGAAGGCAGATGTAGCTACCTATGTGAGCAAGTGTTTAAGCTGCTCTAAGTTGAAGGTTGAATACCAGAAACAATCTGGGTTACTAAATCAACTTGAGATTCCTTTGCGGAAGTGGGAGCAGATCTCCATGAAATTTATCAACAAGTTACCCAGAACACCTAGCAGTTATGACATAATATGGGTGATTGTAGATCGATTGATTAAGTCTGCTCACTTCCTGGTAAATAAAGAAACAGATAGGATGGATAAGCTAACTTGATTTACTTTAAGGAAGTGGTTTCTTAACATGGTGTACTAATTTCGATCATTTTGGATCGTAATGCTTGTTTCACATCTCATTTTTGGTAATCACTGTAGAAATCTTTGGGTGGATATGATCACAGCCTATCATTTGCAGACCGATGGGTAAAGTGAGCATACTATTCAAACTCGGAAAGACATGTTACGAGCTAGTGTGATTGATTTGGAAACAATTGAGAAGTTCACTTACCTTTAGTGGAGTTTTCTTACAACAGTAGCTATCATACTAGCATTAAGACCGTACTGTTTGAGTCACTATATGGGTGAAAGTGCAGATCACTGGTTTGTTGGGTGGAAATCAGTGATAGTCAACTGACTGAACCTGAATTGGTGCTTGAAACTACTGAAAAGATCTTGCAGATACGGAATCGTATGGCTGCAGCATGAGACCAGCAAAAGAGCTACGCTACAAGCAAAGGAAACCCTTGGAGTTAGGTCGGAGACAAAGTATGCTAAAAGTTTCACCATGGAAAGGTGTAATTTGATTCAGCAGAAGAGGCAAGCTTAACCCGAGATATGTTGGGCCATTTGAGATTCTGGAAAGAATCGATCCAGTATTATATAGACTAAATCTACCAGACTCTTTGAGTGGAGTTCATAATGTTTTTCACATCTCGAACTTGACAAAGTGCTTATTCGACAAGACTTTGATTGTACCACTCAAGGAAGTACAGATAGATGAACAACTGCTAATCATTGTAGAACCAATTGCGATTATGGATTGTGAGGTCAAGTGTAACACTCGAAAATTTAAATGGAAAAGAAAAAGAAAGAAGGTGAAATATCCCAAGTCAAGGGGTTAAAGTTATGCAAGTGGAAAACTTGTTTATTATGGGTTCAAAAAGCAGGGGATGGCTGCCCACACCCCCATTTCACACCTGCTTTCGGCTGCAAGTAGAGAAGAAGAAGTTCCAACCGGATTTTGGTGTGAGAAAGCTGAAATTCTCCTAGAGGTGAGGTTTTCTTGTATTTTCTGTTCGATTTCAGTTGGATTCAAGTTGCTGGACCGATTTTTATGTGTTCTTTTGTGTTTGGCTGCTTGTTTCGGTATGTTTAGGTGCTAGAACTCATGTTCGCTCTCGATTTGAAGAAGTCTTACTCGAAAGATGCTAGAGGTGAGTTCTAGATTCCCCTATTTTACTTCTTTTAAACTTGTTTGGGGCTGAATTGCATATTAACTGAATTTTTACAACCGAAGCATGAGTTTTCTGCGTTTTTGCATCTGATGTGTATGCGATGTGTGTGGTTTTAAATGCCTTCTTTGATGTTGCATAGTTGTAAGCTCTGTTTGAACTATTTAGCATGTTACATAGATATTAAGGACATATTATAATAATGATTGAGAACTAGGAATAGCATGTTTCATTACAGATTGGTTTTAAACATCTGTATCTACTGAGTGTTCAACCGCATTGGTTGAATGTTCCCTCGCATAAGTCTTTTGTTCATCCGCATTTGCTTTTGTACTTCCGCATTTGTATGTGTTCATCCGCATTTACTGATCTTCATCCACATTTGTTGAACTTCAACCGTATTGGTTTTATGTTCAATAGCCAAGTCTTTTGTTCATTCGCATTTGGACTTGTTCATCCGTAATTGGTTCACCCGCATATCTTTAGACAGAATATTTTTTTGAGATTTTCATCCGCATTTGCTTGTCTGCATTTGCTGAACATTCAGCCGCATTGGCTTATGTTCATCCGCATTTCTTTGGGCACTTTGGATTTTCTGGAATCTTGGGAAGTAAAATGTAGTGTTAAGTTCTGAATGTTTTGATGGTTTATGCCTGTTGATGTTATGTATGATTGTGGGTTGTTTTTGATGTTCTATATTACGTATTATTATGTGACTTTACATGGTGTGTTAATACTCTTGTGCGTAAAGTATTATCATAATAAAAGTGAAAGATGAAGTTAATGGAAGTGGAACATAATTAATGAATGAAAGACTTGCAAGCCATGTGAAGGAGGTTCACGACTCAATGAGGTAGTCGTCTGCTCAACTGTGTGTGGTTTAGCTAACTCTTGAAAATGCGCACAGGGGTCTAAATGAAAGAAATGAAAGAACGAATGATGATGAAAGATAATATATGAATATTATCTAAATATACGTATGATGTGTGACGACGGATGAACGTAAAGGATATTTTTATAATAACAAAGTATTTTATTTATAAAACTAGAACTTACTCAGGAACACTAACTTTTATATGTATTTTTAGTTGGCAGGTAATCATGTTGCTGAGGATAGTACGGGGGGGAGGGGGGTGAAGCTACTTGGCAAGCAAAGACTGGCATCTATCTCATGCAGATATAATATTATTGTTTTGTAATGCAACTAAATATTCTTTTGTAACTTTAATCAACGATGTATTACTTGGCAAAAGTAATTATTAATGGATGAAATGGTTTTTGATAATTCTTCCGCTGCAATATTTTCCTATGTTAATATATTTTAAATGAGATTTTAATAATGAATGATGCTATGAATGTCCAACTGTGGGGTCTCCGGGGTCGGGGCCTTACAAGTTGGTGTCAGAGCCAAAGTTTAAGAGAAATGGGTAAATTATCTTCAAAACCTAAATGTAAACTGAGAATGGGACTTAATGGAAGGATGCCAGCCCAAGTAGCTATGTGCCATCAGGTAAATTTTCATAAAGTTAACCGGTACTTTATGCGTGTGCTATCTGATTTATGTGCTCTTAGTAGATTTGAATACTGATGTAGTCAGGATAGGAAATGCTTGGGGGATGAAGAGTAAAGTAAGTGGCTAATCACAACTGGCCACTGTAATTAGGGACTTACTATACATGACATAATCTGACCTATTACCTTGAATGTCCGTGTTGGTGTTTGAATCTTATAGTGCTTAGAGGATGGCTGGTGGTAGATCTTCGAAGGCTTCTCGTGGTATAGTACGGGGTGGTCATGGTGCTGGACCACGTGCCACAAGGAACAAGGCTAAGACTACTGAGACGACTCCTGTAGAGCCCGAGTTTCATCACCATGAAGGTGGTGATGAGAGTGCTAATTTGAGAGCCTCTGTGAAGGAGGCAGTTGTGGAGGAATTTCATCAGGTCATGCAGACGATTCTGTCGTCTATGGTGACTGAGGTTATTCATGCTGTGAAGGAGGATGAAAAGAAAGAGAAGGAAGAGAGGAGGAACACTGTTAGGAGAGGGGGTAAGGAGAGAGGTTCAGGTGAAAGGGAGCAACCAGAAACTGAGATGGTTGTCTCCAGTGACGAAGAGGAAGAGGAAGCGGTGTAGGAAACTGCAAAGGGGTGCAGCTATGGGGTATTCCAAAGATGCAAGCCCCCGACTTTTGATGGAAATGGGAACGCTGCTGCTTCTCACCGATGGGTGAGAGAAATGGAGGTTGTATTGGATATCAGCAAATGTAGGAAGGATCAAAAGGTGAAGTTTGCTACCCACTCATTCGTGGACTTGGCGTTATGCTCGTGGGACAATATTGTCCAGGCCAAGGGTAGCAGGGCAATTGGGAGAATAAGGTGGAATGAACTAAAGAAGATAGTGATCGGGGAGTTTTGTTCTCATAGGGAACTCGATAAGATTGAGAGAGAGTTCCTACAGTTGGAGGCGGGAACCATGACACACCAGCAGTACACGACTAAGTTCAACGAGATGGCAAGGCTGGTGCCAGATCAGGTGACACCCATGTCAAGAAAGATCAAGAGGTACATCCAGGGTCTGCCGGCGGATATCCGTAGGCACATGATCGCCGCCCGGCCGAGTAAGTTTAGGTCGGTGAATGATCTGGTGGGGAAACTTTATGATAAGAGGGAGGAGGTGGCAGTAGTGGAGGCTAGTAAGAAGGGTGGTGGTGACAGAAATTAGAACGGGAAACGATTTGGTCGTTGTGTTTTCGCTCCAAATAACAAAAAGGCAAGGGTGGATGATCGAAGGGTAATGTCGGTAGTACGGGGATGAAGCGGTGTGGTAAGTGCGGGAAGGAGCATACGGGAGAGTGTAAGTGGGGACTAAATCTCTGGTTTCAATGCGGGAAGGTAGGGCATATGGCGAGTAGGGCGATGAGGTGCTACAACTGTGGTGAGATTGGGCATATGAGCAGAGACTACAAGAAGTCGAGGACTGAGAGCTCTGGGGCAAAAAAGGGGACTGAGAATAAAGGGTAGAGGGAGAAGGCCAGGGCATTCACTATGACCCGAGAGAAGGCTAGAGTGGACCCCAATATTATGTTAGGTACCTTCCTAGTAAACCAAACTTGTGCCTCTGTACTATTCGATTCTGGTGCTAGTAAGAGTTTTATTTCTGTTGTCTTTTGTGCTAAGTTATCTATTAGAAGTAGAAGCATTGATGAGCCTTTCGATATAGAAACTACCATTGGTAAATCTTCCAGAATTTTTGATCTGATAGAGGATTATGACATAGAGTTAGAAGGTCATAGGTTCTCTGCTAAATTATTGGTGATGCCCCTAGGCGGATTCGATGTGGTTCTAGGGATGAATTGGCTAATAGTCTATGAGACAAATATTGTGTGTCGCAAGAAGATGATTGGATTGACCGCGCCTGATGGGAGTTCGGTGACGATTTACGGCGATAGGTTTAGTATGGTTTTGAAGGTAATTTCAATGGTTGTGGCAGAGAAGTGCATGAGGCATGGATGTAGTGCCTACCTGGCTTACGTGAAGGATGTGGATGCGTCAGCACCACGATTGTCTGACGTACTGGTTGTGTGTGACTTTCCAAACGTATTCCTAGAGAATCAACCACGTGTGCCACCGGACCACGAGATTGAGTTCTAGATCGATTTGATAGCTGGTGCCCAACCTATTACCAAGGCACCGTATCGACTAGCTCCCTTCGAAATGAAGGGATGGTCCAGTTGCAAAAGTTGCTGGATAAGGGGTTCATCCGATCAAGTTTCTCTCCCTGGGGTGCTCTGGTCTTGTTTGTGAAGAAGAAGGACGGTAGCATGAGGATGTGCATCGACTAACATGAGTTGAACAAGTTAACGGTGAAGAACCGGTATCTACTACTGAGGATTAATGACTTGTTTGATCAGCTCCAAGGTGCTAGTTGGTTCTCGAGGATAGATGTCTGATCTGGTTATCATCAGCTAAAGGTTAAAGAACAAGATATATCGAAGACCATGTTTCAGACGCAATATGGGCATTACGAACTCCTCGTTGTGTCTTTCGGTTTAACCAACGCTCCAGCTGCTTTTATGGATTTGATGAATCGAGTGTGTTAGCCGATGTTTGATAAATCAGTGATTGTGTTCATTGATGATATCTTGATTTATTCAAAGAGCAAGGAGGAACATGCTGGTCATATTCGGGAGGTGCTGGATACGCTTAGAAGGGAGAAGCTGTATGCCAAGTTCTCTAAGTGCGTGTTGTGATTGCGCGAGGTTTAGTTTCTGGGTCATGTGGTCAACCCTGAAGGGATTATGGTGGACCCAGCAAAGGTGGAGGCGGTGATGCAATGGAAGAGTCCAAAGAAGCCATTCGAGATTCGTAGTTTCTTGGGTTTGGCGGGCTATTCCCGAAGATTCATCCAAGGCTTTTCGAAGATAGCATCACCATTGACCAAGTTGACCCGCAAGGATATGAAGTTTGTATGGGGTCTAGAACAGGAGAATGCTTTTGAAGAGCTAAAGACGAGATTGACTCAAGATCCTGTGTTGACGTTGCCCGAAGGGAACGAAGACTTAGTGGTCTACTCTGATGCTTCTTATTCGGGGTTAGGTTGTCTGCTGATGCAATGGGGGAGGGTAATAGCCTATGCGTTACCCTACTCATGATTTGGAGTTGGCGGCGGTGGTCTTTGCATTGAAGATTTGGAGGCACTATTTGTACGGGACGAAGTGCACTATCATCACTAACCACAAGAGCTTGAAGTACTTCTTCAAGCAAAAGGATCTCAATATGAAGCAAAGGAGGTGGTTAGAGTTGATCAAGGATTATGATTGTGAGATCCACTACCATCCGGGCAAGGCCAACATGGTGGCAAATGCCCTTAGCCGAAAAGAGAGACCCGAGCCGATCCGGGTGAAGGCTTATCAACTGGTTATGACATCTGATGTGATGAAGCAGGTCAAGGAATTTCAGGATGAGGTGTTGAAAAAGGATCAAATCAACTCCGAAAGGATGAAAGGTCTAGTCGCTGGGGTGGGTGAGAACACTCTCGGAGTTAGAACCCGCTTCAGGCGGATGTGGATTTCTTGTTATAGAGACCTACAGGGACGAATCATGGATGAAGCTCATAAAACTCGATACTCAATTCATCCCAATGCTATGAAGATGTATCATGATATGAAGAAAGATTACTGGTGGCTGGGATTGAAGCGCGATGTAGCGGAGTATGTGAGTAAGTGCCTTACTTGCTTGCAAGTGAAGGCGGAACATCAAAAGCCATACAGGAAGATCCAACCATTGGATATACCCGAGTGGAAATGGGAGCACATCACCATGGACTTCATTATGAAGTTACCACATACGGCAAGGGGGTACGATGCCATATGGGTGATAGTTGACCGTTTGATGAAGAGTGCTCACTTTCTACCGATCCACAAGACGTATTCATTTTAGAGGTTGGCGAATCTATTCATCAAAGAGATTGGGACTAATCATGGTGTACCGGTGTCTATCGTGTCTGACCCTGACACTCGGTTTACATCCAAGTTTTGGAAGAGATTCCATGATACGATGGGGACGAGGTTGCATATTAGTACGGCTTACCATCCTTTGACAGATGGTCAGTCAGAAAGAACCATTCAGACGCTTGAGGATATGCTCCAAGCATTCGTCATTGATTTCAGAGGAAGTTGGGACGAACACTTACCGTTAGCCGAATTCTCATACAACAACAGTTATCATGCCAGCATTGATATGCCTCCATATGAGATGCTATACGGTAGGAAGTGTAGAATGCCCGTATGTTGGGGTGACATTGGGCAGAAGGAGTTAGGGAGCATTGAGGTGATCGAGGCTATGACCGAAAAGTTAGAGAAGATCAAGGCCTTTATGAAGGCAGCAAAAGATAGACAAAAGTCGTATGCTTACAAAAGGCTTAGATCGATTGAAGTCAAGGTGGGTGATAGAGTCATGTTGAAGGTCTCACCTTGGAAGGGGATCATCCGATTTAGAAAGAAAGGTAAGCTGAGCCCGAGGTATATAGGGCCTTTCCAAATCATTGCTCGTGTAGGAGAGGTGGCCTACAGGTTGAAGCTACCTGATGAGTTAAGTGGAATTCATCCGACATTCCATGTATCTCATCTAAGAAAGTGCTTAGCCGATGAAGATATGATTGTGCCACTAGAGGACATTGAGGTGGATGAACGACTCAATTATGTGGAGCAGCCAATGGCCATCATTGACATAAAAGAGAAAAGGCTACGAAATAAAGTGGTTCCACTGGTGTGAGTACAATAGAGACACAGGAAGGGATCCGACTCTACATGGGAAACTGAGGAAGAGATGAGGCAGCATTACCTACAGTTGTGCGAGGAGTGACAGGTTTCAAGGACGAAACCTATATAAGGGGGTAGACTTGTAACACCCGGAAATTTAAAAGTAAAAGAAAAAGAAAGAAAGGTGAAATATCCAATGTCAAGGGGTTAAAGTTATGCCAGTGGCAAACTTGTCTATTATGGGTTCAAAAAGCAGGGGATGGCCACCCACACCCCCATTTCACACCTGCTTTCGGCTGCAAGAAGAGAAGAAGAAGTTCCAACCGGATTTTGGTGTGAGAAAGCTTAAATTCTCCTAGAGGTGAGGTTTTCCTGTATTTTTTGTTTGGTTTTAGTTGGATTCGAGCTGGTGGACCGATTTTATGTGTTCTTTTGTGTTTGGCTGCTTGTTTCGGTGTGTTTAGGTGCTAGAACTCTTGTTCACTCTCGGTTTGAAGAAGTCTTACTCGAAAGCTGCTAGAGGTGAGTTCTAGATTCCCCTATTTTACTTGTTTTAAACTCGTTTGGGGCTGAATTGCATATTAACTTAATTTTTACAACCGAAGCATGAGTTTTCTGCACTTTTGCATCTGATGTGTATGCGATATATGTGGTTTTAAATGCCTTCTTTGATGTTGCATAGTTGTAAGCTCTGTTCTAAGTATTTAGCATGTTAGATCGATACTAAGGACATATCAGAATGATGATTGAGAACCGGGAATAGCATGTTTCATTGCAGGTTGGTTTTGAACATCGGCATTTACTAAGTGTTCAACCACATTGGTTGAATGTTCCCTCGCATAAGTCTTTTATTGATCCTCATTGGCTTTTGTTCTTTCGCATTTGTATGTGGTCATCCGTATTTGCTGATCTTCATCCTCATTTGTTGAACTTCAACCACATAGGTTTTATGTTCAATAGCCAAGTATTTTGTTGATCCGCATTTGGACTTGTTCATCCGCATTTGGACTTGTTCATCCCCATTTGGTTCACCCGCATATCTTTAGACACTTAGAATATTTTTCTAAGATTTTCATCCGCATTTGCTTGTTCGCATTTGCTGAACATTCAGCCGCATTGGCTTATGTTCATCCACATTTCTTTGGGCACTTAGGATTTTCTGAAATCTTAGGAAGTAGAATGTAGTGTTAAGTTCTGAATGTTTTGATGGTTTATGCCTGTTGATGTTATGTATGATTGTGGGTTGTTTTAGATGTTCTATATTACGTATTATTATGTGACTTTACGTGGTGTGTTAATACTCTTGTACGTAAAGTATTATCATAATAAAAGTGAAAGATGAAGTTAATGGAAGTGAAACATAATTAATGAATGAAAGACTTGCAAGCCATGCGAAGCAGGTTCAAGACTCAATGAGGTAGTCGTCTGCTCAACTGTGTGCGGTTTAGCTAACCCTTGAAAATGCGCACAGGGGTCTAATCTTTGTGATTGACCATGATGGGATCCTTGTCGCGTACCCCGGTACTATGTCAGCTTTTTAGCATGACGTGGGGGTTTATTGATAAACCCCGGCACAGTACCAGCTTTTTAGCATGACGTGGGGGTATGGCATGAGACAGGATCCATATAAGAAAGTGAAACGATGTTAATAAATGAAAGAACGAATGATGATGAATGATGATGAAAGATAATATATGAATATTATCTAAATGTACGTATGATGTGTGACGACCGACGAATGTAATGGATATTTTTATAATAACAAAGTATTTTATTTATAAAACTAGAACTCACTCAGCAATGCTGACTTTTATATGCATTTTCAGTTGGTAGGTAATCATGTTGCTGAGGATGGTATGGGGGGTGAAGCTACTTGGCAAGTAAAGACTGGAATCCATCTCATGCAGATATAATATTGTTGTTTTGTAATGCAACTAAATATTCTTTTGTAACTTTAATCAATGATGTATTACTTGGCAAAAGTAATTATTAATGCATGAAATGGTTTTTGATAATTCTTCCGCTGCAATATTTTCGTATGTTAATATACTTTAAATGAGATTTTAATAATGAATGATGCTATGAATGACCAACTGTGAGGTCTCCGGGGTCGGGGCCTTACATCAAGACTCTTAAGAAGAGCAAGATACCTATAGTTAAAGTTTGTTGGAACCCAAGACGTGGACCAAAATTCACGTTGGATCATGAGGAGCAGATGAAGCTTAAGTATCCTTTTTTGTTCGAAATGGCAAAGACAGCTGGCGAAGGTAACAATTAAATTTCAGGGCGAAATTTCTTTCAACATGGGGATGATGTGACAACTCACGATTTCTTTGTGCCAAAGCAGTAGACCAGTGATGTAACGTAATCATGTAATGCAATTTTCATGATGAAAATTCTCTCAACGTGGGGATAATATGACATCCGGTAATTTTCTGTTACCAAAACTCCGTTAGTTTTGTTAGGTCTTGCATACACGTGTCATGAGCATACACTAGTTGTTGTTGAACGTTGGTTACCTAATAATAATTAACATTGGTTAACTAATAATAACTTAATTAATAATTTTGATTATTGATGTGTGGTTATGTGAATTATATTTTAATTATTATTCACAGTTTCCACTTTGTAACAAGACTATATGTGATATATGATTCATGTGTGTTGTTTATTAATTGGATTATATAATTTTTGTAAGTTAATAATAATTCATGTGTTATATGGTTAGTATTATTTAAAAAGTGTAAAAAAAATATTAGTTTTTACAAAGTATAAACAATGAGGGTTGATTTGGTAATTCTTACTAATAATCAAAACAATAGCCCCCCAAACCCTCCGTGTCACGGCCGAAGCACCCCCACACCACCATTCTTGCCATTTTGATTCAAGAACAACAATACTTCATCGATTTTGCTTGGTTTCAATTATTCTAACATGTAGCAAGTGTCATTCCTTGATCATTACATGATTAAAGGTAAGATCTTGATTAGTTTTCATGGTTTTTGGTTCTAGAACAAACCCTAGTTCAACTGATCTTAATATCTCAAAATTGATGTTGTTTGTTGTGCTATGATGTTAGTTGAATTGTACTGATGTTAGTTTACGTGGATTATGCATGAATTTCATAGAATTATTGTCTCGTTCATACTTCACTATAAGAGGTCACTTTAAATCTTGAGAATTTTGAGTCTGATGATTTATTGGTGTTTATTATGCTTGGATGAATGCTATGAACTAGATTAGGCATAAATTGATGAATATATGATTGAATTGGATGATATGTTGGTTGTTGAGTGTTACTTTCCTAAAAGAGAAACTTTATTGATATGTTTGATTTGATCTTGTGAATTGGGCATGCACGTTGTGTTAGAGATCATTTGGATTCTATGTTAGATTGTTTGGGAAATCTAGAATTCATGAAGGAAATTATGCAATGTGATGAATTATGTTAAAGGTTATGGAATTTTGCTTGGATTATAGTATATGGTTGATATGTATGTTTAAGATGTTTGACTGGTATGAATCATGTTTAGAATATGATAATGAACATCATACACGCATACGAGTCTAAGGCCCCTACTTAGTAGGATATTCTGGGTTTAGGATGTTAAGTATTGAGTTGCTTCACATGGCATGTATTGCGTGATTAAACTTAATGTATGATTATTAGTTGGCATTTATTTCTATTTATGTTGAGCATGATGATTTATTGAGATTCGCATGTGTTGTATGATAAGCTTTGTAGTATGATAATCTTGCTAGATGTTAACGTTCATTATGTGATATATGTAAGTTGTTTTGCATGATGATCATGGCTAGTGAAGTATTAAACTTGATCAAACAAGATTTCAACTCCATATGTCACCAACAGGTCAAACGAGTCAACTGGGTCAAACGAGCCAATGTTTTCCAATACACTTGCATCAATGTGTTGATTGAGCACTTACGGTTTGTTGAGATATTTTGGTAACACATACTTAGGTACTCACGTGTTCTAGGTAACCTTTGACGGGTTGTCTTTCCATTCATCTTTAGCTTCGCTTTTCTTATCCGCTTGCACACTACGTGAGTTCAATGCCCCACTTTTCTACACACTCTCTTTTGGGGGAGAAAGCATAGTTATTTCTACGAACGCTTGAACTATTATAAGTTGTGTATAGTATAACATAGTGTGATATACCATTAAAAGCCCTTACACTTTCGAAGGTCAAGCGAGTGTAATATTGTCCTATACAACTAACATTGTCACGACTTGGTTTGTCATGGTGGGAGGCAAATAACGAACACAGTCAGCTTCGATCATGAAATCACTACTGTTACTACTTATAAAATTGGATTAGCTTATCTATTTCAACGCACTTACTTATGTGTTACAAGTACTATTGATATGATTACTTATAAACTCTTGAACTTATCAACCATCATATTAACACTTTAATATTCTTTTTTCAGGTTGTTAATATTAGGTCTGACATCTGGTAATTTTTCATTACCAAAACTCTGTTCATTCTAGTAGGTCTTGGATACGTGTGTTGTGAGCACACACTAGTTGTTGTTGAATGTTGGTGACCTATTAATAATTAACTTTGGTTAAAAAATGATAACTTAATTAATAATCTTGATTATTAATATGTGGTTATATGAATTGTGAACGTTAAGTATTAAATACAATTTTGCCTTTTAACGTGACTACATATGATATATCTTCATGTGTGGTGTTTATTAATTGGATTATATGATTATTATAGGTTAATAATAATTCATGTGTTTTGTAGATAAAACTATTTAAAAAGTTTAAAAAATATTAATTTTTTCAAAATGTAATCAAAGGGTTATTCGGGTAATTATTACTAAACTTAATATTAGTTAAAAAAACCCAACCCCCGCCATAACCCTTGCGCGGCCGAACCCCATCCCCACCTTCATCCTCATGATTTTTGATCAAGAACAACAATATTCCATCGATTTTTCTTGGTTTCAACTATTCTAACATGTAGCAAGTGTCATTCCTCGATCATTACACTATTAAAGGTAAAATTTTGATTGGTTTTTCCTGATTTTGATGCTAGAACAAACCCTAGTACAATTGGAACATAATACCACGAAATTGATGTTGGTTGATGATGCTATGATGCTAGTTGGGTTGTATTGATGTTAGTAACGTGGATTATGCATGAATTTCATAGAATTAATGCCTCGTTCATACGTTACTATAAGAGGAAACTTTAATTCTTGAGAATTCAGAATGTGATGAATTGTTGATATTTATTATGCTTAGATGATTGCTATGAACTAGATTAGGCATAAAATTGATGAATCAATGGTGAGAATTATGGATATGTTGTTTGTTGGGTGTTACTTTCTAGAAAGGAAAACTTTATTGAAATGTTAAGTTTGATCTTTTGAATTGGGCATGCACGTTATATTAGAATCATTCTAGGTTGCTTGTTGGTAGAGTCAAATATGTTAAAATGCATCGCTTGATCAATTGGATGCTATGTTGGATTATTTGGGAAATTTAGTAGTTATGAAGGAAAATGTACAATATGTTGCATTTAGGCTAGAAGGTCATGGAATTGTGCTTGGATTATAGTATGTGATTGTTATGTATGTTTAATGTGCTTGATTGGTATGAAACATGTTTAGGAATATGATAATGAACATCATACACGCATGCGAATCTGAGGCCCCTACTTAGTAGGATTGACATGGCTTAGGATATGAAGTATTGAGTTGCTTCACATGGCATTTAGTGCGTGATTGAACCTAATGTGTGATTTATTAGTTGGAATTTATTTCTAGTTATGTTGAGCATGATGATTTGTTGAGGTTCGTATGTGTTGTATGAGAAGCCGTGTTAGTATGATGATCTTGCTAGAACTAGAGGTTCATAACATGTTATACGTGACTGGTTTGCATGTTAAAATTGGATAATGAGTTACTATACTTGATCAAACAATATTTCACCTAATATGTCACCAATGGGTCAAACGGGTTAAACGGGTCAATGTTTTTCCAAATCACTTGGGTCAATGTGTTGATTAAGCACCTAGGGTTGTTAAGTTATTTTGGTTACACGTACTTATGTACTCGAGTGTTCTACGTAACATTTGACGGGTTGTCTTTCCACTCATTGTTAGCTTTGCTTCTCTTATCTGCTTGCACACCAGGTGAGTTCAATGCCCCACTTTTCTATACACTCTCTTTTAGGGGAGAAAGCTTACTTTACAAATGCTTTACTATAATAAGTTGTCTATAGTGTAATGTTGTGTGACATACCATTGAAAGTCATTACAATTTCGGATCGTTAATTAAGGAATCTAGCGTGAAATCTTGGGTAGTACTACTTGGACTGACAAGCCCCACCCGTACGACTAGAGGTCAAGCGGGTGCAATATTGCCCTAAAAAAATTACATTATCACGACTTTGTATGCTGTGGTGGAAGGCAAATAACAAACACCGTCAGCTTCGATCGTGAAATCACTACAGTTATTATTTCTGAAATTAGATTAGCTATCTATTTTAATACACTTACTTATGTTTTTAAAACTGTTATTAATTATGATAAATTATAAACTTGTGAACTCACCAACAATTGTGTTGACACTTTATTATACTTTTCTCAGGTTGTTAATATCAGGTGCCTTTAGAAGCACATCACAGGTGGAGCATGTCTTACAAACATTCAGTCATTTACCGCTAATTTTTATTATATACATTTAAACAATAGTTTGGGCGTGTGTTTTACGCATCTACATTTTAATACTTTGGGTTTGAAATACTTACTAAATGCTTCCGCAAGGTTTATTTTAAATGTTTCATATAAAGTCGTTTAGAGTAACTAATGACTTAGATCCTGGTTTGTTTGCACGTCTTGCGGTAGAACCCCGCACGTGAATTTTGAGGGTGTGACATCAGGTGCCTCTAGGAGCACAACACAGATCAAGCATATTCCTTAGAAATATACATCCATTTATGTCTTGTTTTATATTTACATTTAGACAATGGTTTGGGTGCGTGTTTTGTGCACTTACATTTTAGTACTTTGGGTTTGAAATATTTACTAAACGCTTTCGCAACGTTTTAAACTTTTAAACTATAAGGTTATTTTAAATGTTACGTATAGAGTCATTTAAAGTAATTAATGACTCAGATCCTGGTTTGTTCACACGCCTCATGCTAAAACCCCGCACGCGGATGTTGATGGTGTGATAAAATGAATTTATAAACTAATATGAATTCACCCCTGTTGTCAATAGCGGCTATAGCGACCGCTATAGCACGCTATGTAGCGTAAAGCCCCTCCCTCTCTATTTGTAAATAGCGACTGCATAGCGGAATTTTTATTTTTGGTAAATATGAGATTTAGATCATTAGTAATAGAGTGTTTTAGCTATTTTGGGGTGTTTGCTTAGATTTCCTACTACTTTATTGCTAAACATGCTAATCTATTGAATGTAAAACATTTTACATATTATTCTACTTAATCACTAAACACAAAATAGCGGTCGCTATTTACCGCTATTCGCTACGTAGGATATGGGTGGCTTGTCGCTATTTATCTCTATTCGCTATTGCAGGACCGTTTAAAGGGTGGTCAATACAATCAGTCTTACAATGAGGAGAGTGTTAGAACACTTAATAGATCAAATAGGGAACCAGGTTTAGGTGAGTGATACTAAGAACACAAGTAAAGCAGTTGAGACAGAACTAAGAACAAGAACATGCAAGTATGGTTTTCAAGGATGTTGTATATTGCTCTCAAGTTCTTTTATAAGTGTTACAAAGCATAAAGAGACAGACAAGGACATGAGATACTTTATACTACATCCTACAGCCGACCATACTTTGAAGGCTAGCTGAAAACACTAATCTAGACAACAAGATCAATGTAGAGTCATAAGGCAGACTGCTTTTTGACTAGTGACTATGACATGCCATTACTCACATCCTAATATATTACAAAAAGGATAAAAGGTACAAAGTAGGAAGTTACAGACCCAAGACCATAATCTACATTTTACTAAAGCATGGACCTTTTCACCAACTCATGCAAGTTGGTGAGTCTTCAAAGTTGCAACGAAAAGTTAGTCAGCTTTATGAAAAAGTAGATCAGAGAAAGCATGCCCTCTCTATCTTCGAAAGAAATCAGTCTTTACTTCATTGGCTTCGGAAGACTTTGTCTTTGAAGCTTCAGAAGACTTCATCTTTGGCTTCGGGAGATTTGGTCTTTGGCTTCGGAAGATTTTACACTTTGAATAATTTCTATTGAGGAGTGTAAAATTCCATAGTAACTTCTCTTTGTACATTAGTGCATGTATGCAGGAAGCTCTTTGGTTATTTTGGTTTCTTTGGTTGCATTAGCCTTATAATATAACCTAACAAACTCCCCCTAGGCTGATGCTACCAAAACAAAGAAGTTATTCAGGTGTTGACAGTCCTTATTAGGATCAAGACTATTCCTTTCTTCATCATCTGGTCAGGATCCCTCAGACTCTCATAATACCTTCTCATGTCATATAGATCATGTAGAGAAAGATCAAGCATGTCTTTCTAGAAATAGACATCTTGACCTCCTTGATCTCTGATGACATACCATCTATCTGGAATAGCAGCAAAGGTCCAGAACAAGATGGATCTTCCAGTTGTAAGAGGCTGTACTTGAATTGGAGTTGGTTGAGTAGCCTCTTCATGCACTACCTCAGGGTGCTCCGACTCTTCCTGAGGTTTGGAGGTGGATGCCTTTGACTTCTTCTTGGGAATACTCTTCATGGCCATCCTTTTCCTTCTCTTTGAGGTCTTTAACTGAGAGGACTGGTCTTCAGTACTAGGTTGTTCTACTGTGTCTCTCTTAGTTGGGTTATCTTCTCTTACAGGTTCAAAAGGAGAGGGAAGATGACCCTGCTGTGGATCAGAAGATGAAGTTGGCTGAGATGCAGCTCTAGGTCCAGATTGTGTTGTCTCAGGGGGTTCAACCTTTACCTTAACTTCAGGTTGAGCTGGACTTGGTGAAGAATGCAAGTCAACAAGCTCTCCCTTCTTAATCTTCTGCTTGATCACTCTGATATGCTCATCCATAGTGGATAAAGACATTGGACCAAGCCACCTTTTGGAGAATCCATACAACCTCAAGAAGCTCATCATCCTTTGTTTGTCAGCAGACTTCTTTTGGCTCTTTTGGATGATGGCTCTTGACTTTGCAGCTTCTTCCCTTAGTTTTCTCTTAGCAGTTGTTTGTTCTTTGATGACTTCTTGCTCTAGCTGCTTGAGATATTCAAATTCAACATACTCATATGGTAAGGGAAGAAGTGCAGATGCCTGATAGAGTCTGTGGCACTCAGGTAGTTGATCATGTTAGTCTTTCAACTTCCTTGTCTACCTGAGGTTGTGTAGTTGCCACAGCCTCTGTCTCAGGACTTTCTTGAACTAGGGAGAGGGTAGGAGCATGTTTGTAGAGCCTTTTCTATCTCCTTTCTTCCTTGATTTTGAGGAGTAATGCTGCATCCTCTGCTTCCTTCCTCTCCTTTAATAGTTATGTGTCTCCAGTTCATTTAGTTGATCTAAGGGAAGAGATATGAGTTCATCAACGTTATAGTTCCTGATCCCCATATAGTTTAGCCTGGCTGTCCCTTAACTTATCATCCTAAGTATTTGGCCCGGGGAGCCCTGATGGCAGCTTCCATGAAGCTTCTTGGAGACCCTCTTGAACTCTTTCCTCTTAGCTTCCTCTTCCTCTCTCTCTTCTCCTCCTTAATCTCCTTAGGAGTCATTTTCCTTTTCCATTTGTCACTCATAGGCCTTGGTGACTTAGGGTGGAGAGAGCTTTGGCCTTCATTACTTGGTTTAGCAGTCAAGCTCTGGCCAGAGAGAAGCTGTGAAGCACCTTCACCAGCTGGTGCCTCACTGAGGGTACTGGGTGCTGAAGAAGCTCCTGTCTTAAGGTTCATAGGTTCAACTTCTGGGCCTTCAGTCAAGGCTTCCCCTTCGAAGCTAATCTTAGGGTCCATCTCAACATCTAGTTGACCAAAAGTCTCACCTGCTAGCCTCTGTCTATATAGTCTTGACCTTAGCTTGAATTCTTATAGCACCCTTTCTTGAATCCTATCTGCTAGTCTTGCAGCTCATCTGTTTTGACTTGGGTTGACAAGTGGAAGATCAATCAAATGGATGATCTCATAAAAGCTCAGGTTTGAAAAGTTGAAGATTTCCTGTTGACTCTGAGATCTAGAGATGACTAGAGCTCTTCTATCAGTGTCATACCTCCATCCCATGATTGGATTCTTAGAGTGAGGGGATGGGGTAGGCATAGCTCTTGAAATACCCTCCTCAAACAAACTTTGTATGAGAGAGTCTATATCCAAATAGACTTGAGGAGGTTGCCGAGTATGGACCATTGCAAGTGAGGGTGGTGAGTCCTCAAAGTCCATACTTTATGAAGAACTCCCAGGTTCTGTGATTGTTTGGACTTTCTCCCCCTTTTTGGTAGCATCACCTTCTTGCATAGGTGAGCTTGGATTAGGTCTGTAACATACATAGGTTCTTGTGAACCTGGTTGAGTACTCCTGAGTGGTCTCTCAGCTAACTTTCCCTTGAGATCGGTGATCTCAAGCTGCTGGTCATTGACCCTCCTTTGTAAGACAATTACCTGAGATTCCAGGTGACTTATCTTTGAGACTAAATAGGTGCATGTTTTTGTTAGTTTTTGCACCTTTAGTTTAAGACTCCCCTCATATTCATCAAAAGAATCATGGGGGATGAGAGAATGGGAGCAAAGTATTCTTCCTCATCACCAGCACTTTGTTCTTGGCTGCTGGATTTCCCCTACATCATGACAACTTCAAGTGAAGTGTCAAGAGGCTGGGTTGCCATGGTTGACGTCTAAATGATGTAATCACTTGCTAAAGTGAGAGCCTCTTAATATTGACCACTTGAACAGGTTCAGGGAGATCCACCTCAGTAGTGGGTGGATGATGTGGGCTAGATATGAGAGTAACAGGAGTACTCATCTCTCCTTGAGTAGGGGTGGAGAAGAGAGACTCATGATACTCACTAAATCCCATATCTTCATCATCATAGAATTCAAGGTTTGGGATTGGTTGGTTTAGATCAAGAGGTTGGGGATGGTAACTGTCCCCTGAAGGTTGTTCACTAGAGTTTTGAGACTCTGAGTGAAGGCTTAAGGTTGTTGGGGTTATGAGCTCATCAGGCTGAGCATGAGGAACCTCAGCACTGATCATTTGTGAGATGGGAGTGGTTTGCTCCTCAGGAGAAGTGGTAGCTTCAGTGTCTACTTCCTCCTGTCTGGGTGATGATATAAGGGCCTGCACAAGCTGAGTAGCATGTACAGGGATTTGTTTGGATTTTCTCTGGTAGGTTAATGTTATTTGTGGCTTTGTTGGTGGTTGAGAAGTAGAAGGTGTGGGTTCAACACTAGCTGGTGCTGCTAGGCTGTCACCTTGAGCTATGAGCTCTAACATTTTTGGGACAAGGGTTATTTCTACCCCTGAGAAGCCAATAGTTGGCTTTCTCATAGTCTTGAAGATGTCGGCTTCATCTGTCCCAATTTTAGAACATTACCTGTTCCCCTCAACTGTGAGCCCAGTTCACAGTTGAGAATGTGCTGGACATATCTAGGGAACATGTAATATTCTAAGGAGTCTAAGTTTGCAAGTAAATTGGTATAAACAAATTATGAATACCTAAACTTGATCCCTTGAACCATCCTATGGACTATAAAGGAAAGGCCTTCAAGAATCTAGTCCCAACCTTCATGCTTGTTGGATAGGTTGTGGATAACCATATGGAGGAGGTACTTCAACTGAGAGGAGACCTTCCCCTTTCTGAAGGTCCTAACTGAGAAGTCACCTTCATAGCCCATCTTCTCAAAGGAGTGGTTAACAGCAGATTTAGGAAAGGACAAATCACCTTCAACATCATCCAGCTGAAGGTGAGTGTTTATGGAGGCTGGAGTGATGAATATTGTCCTCCCCTGCACTGTGGCAGACAGTGCCTTCTCCCCATCCATGGTGACCTCTTAGCAGGTCCTCTAGAATTCCAAAAGCTGATCCTAATAGAGAGGAGGATCTATGGTGAGGTAGGTGAATTAGTTAGACAAAGAAAGAAAATGACAAACCTCTGAGAAACTAGGATCTTTCTCAGAGTCTAACAGAGCAACTTGATTGTGTTGCCTGTGAAGATGCATGGAGAAATCGGGCTGGTTTCTGTAGTTAGGGTTGGCTTTTTGAGGAAGCTTTACTGTGAAGGAAGATAAGAACAAAGGCGGTTTGTGGGTGAAATTAGGTTAGAGAAAATGCAGATGAGGAAGATAGTGAAAACAGGGGGAACCGTTGAGAGGGTATATATGAAATGGATTTGAGACAAAGTTAATGCAAAAGAATAAACTTTGAAATCCAAATGCCGATCCCACCTCTGAAAAAGTGCCCAAAAAGGTAGTTTTCTTGGAAGTTGAAAATCATCCAAAGGTAATTTTGTCTTCGAAAGTTTTGAGAAAAAGCTTCTGAAGCCAATTTTGGCTTCGGAAGATATTCTTAAGGTTTGTGAAAATTTTGCTTCGGAAGAAAAATACTTAGAGAATTTTTTTTACTTCTGAGACATGTTTGATTTCAGAAGAGATTAAGACTTGGGAGATTTATCTTCCAAAGAGAATAAATCGTCCGAGACTTAATTGCTTTCGGAAGAAAATTGTCCTTCAAATACATGTAAGTACTTAGAAGCATATTTAAGCTTCGGAAGATATTTCAAAAGAGAATAATTGCTTTGGGAGATTTATCTTCCAAAGAGAATAAATCTTCCGAGACTTAATTGCAACACGCAGGATTGTTTCATGCATTGCCAAGAGACTATCCTTCCACCAAGGAATTGACATCCCCCAGATGTAGACTTTGCAATCATGTTGCAGCCACCATAGTCACTATCTATATAGGCATACAGATTGAAGTCAGAATTCTTTGAACACCAAAGGCCAAGTTTGGGAGCACTTTTGAGATATCTAAGAATCCTCTTGACAGCAACCAGGTGTGACATCTTAAGGTTGGCTTGATATCTTGCACAAATGCATGTGGCAAACATGATATCAGGCCTGCTGCTGTGAGATACATAAGAGACCCAATCATATCCCTGTAGAGATGCTCATCCACACGCTCCCCTCAAGATCAGGTCCAAGGGAGTGGTTTCTGGCTATGAGTGTCTTTGCAACCTTACAATCAATCATGTTGAATCTTGTAAGTATGTCTTGTACATACTTTGACTGACTTATGAAGATGCCATTATCAACTGCTTCACTTGAATTCCTAGAAAGAAATTGAGTTCCCCTATGGCACTCATTTCAAATCTATTCTTCATCAGCCTCTCAAAGTCTTTACAGAGCTTTGGATTAGTTGACCCGAAGATAATGTTATCTACATATACTTGAACCAGCATTAAGTCATTTCTTGTTTCTTTGATGAAGAGAGTTCCATCTATAGCACCCCTCTTGTAGCCATGTTGACAGAGATACTGAGGTAATGTCTCATACCATTTCTTGGAGCTTGGTGCAGCCCATAAAGAGCTTTATCAAGCTTGCAGACATAATCAAGATGATTTGGGTCTGCAAAACCAGGTGGTTGTTTGACATACACCTCTTCATCAATCACCCCATATAAGAAAGCACACTTGACATCAAGTTGGTAGATCTTGAAATCTTAGGATGCAGCAAAAGCCAAGAATATTCTTACAGCTTCAAGTCTTACCACAGGAGCAAAAACAACTGTGTAGTCAATTCCCTCTTCTTGTGTGTATCCTTGAACAACTAGTCTGGCCTTATTCTTGATGACAATTCCTCTATCATCCTTCTTATTTCTAAAAACCCACTTGGTTCCTATGATAGTCTTCCCTTGAGGAACAGGACACAGGTTCCAAACTTGTTGTCTTTTGAATTGAAGCAGTTCCTCTTGCATTGCTTCAATCCAACTTCATCTTTCAAAGCCCCATCAACTTTCTTTGGCTCTATCTGGGACAAAAAGCAAGAGTATAGACAAACATTTTTGTCATGGGTTTGTCCTCTTGTTCTTACCCCTATATCAACATTTCCAATGATGTTTGTGGTGGGGTGTGACTTGTGGATCCTGAGTTAAGGGCTCATAGTAAGTTGATTAGAAAGATCTAAATTTGGGAAATTCAATCTGGCAATGGAGTGTCACCCACCACATTAGCACAATTATCAAGAGAGGCTTGATCCAATGAGTGTATGACATCATTTATGTTGTCTTCTATGGAGTGGTTATCAGCATCAAGAAATTTTTGATCACTGTCGCCACCTCCATTTCCTCCTACATTTGAAGCTCCTTCACCTGAGTTCTGAGCCTCTGAGGTGGAATTTATAGGAATCTCAGATGTATCTGTTGAATTTTTCATATCTGTGCTGATAGGATCTTCATTTGCAGGGTTAGTTACCACTGGAGCTGAGGTAGAATGCTTGCTTGGTTTTCTTAGCTCAAATCTTGGGTCAGGATCTCCTGTTGATAAGTTACATGTAGATCCTGAAACATTCTCACAAGATTTGTTAAAACAGTTGGTAACTAAATTAAGATCAAAAAGCCAACCAGGACCAAAATCTTTCACACTTGGAGTGTGCTCATTGAAGGTCACATTGGCTGACTCCTCAACTACTCTAGTTTTGAGATTGTATACTCTATAAGCCTTAGCTTGGGAAGAGTATCCAATAAAGTGTCCATCATCTAATTTCTCAGCAAATTTGGCTACTTGATCTTTGGTATTCAAGATGGTGCAGGGACATCCAATTGATCTGAGGAAACCAATGAATGGTCTTCTTTTGTGCCACAGCTCATAAGGAGTCTTACCATGAGACTTATGTTAGGTCTAGATCTTTTGTATAGGTTTAGATGAGTTGTAATCTCTTATAATGAACATCTATAATTCTTTATCATTATGTAATGCAAGATATATATGTTAACCCAAATATTATTTGTTTTAATTTTATGTAATCGCAGGAAACATCATTCTTGGTCAATTTGGAAAATTAACCAAGTGCAAGAACTATCTACAGATGAACAAGCTTGTTCTTTCGTAGATGTTCTACGGAGCATAAATGAACAAGTCAATGTGCATCAGTGGATCTCCTGCGGAAGCACAAGCATATCTACTGAAGACCAAGTTCAGAGATCAAGTGCTGCTGCTGCGGAAGAAGGAAGTTTGCTCCTAAGGATGATGTTCAAGAACAAAGAACCAACTCCTACGGAAGTTCAACTCCTACGAAGAACAAAATACTTGTATGATCTCATATCATCAAGTACTCCACACAAAGTCAACAAGTCAATCTGTCAGAAGCGAATATTCCACGTCACATTAAGAATATCTTTGTAATTTTTAAAGTGAATCCCTCTGCCTATAAATATAAGGCAGGGTGCACTCATTTAGCAGAGATCGAGAGATATCGATAGACAAATAGAGAATCATATATTCATAGAAACGATATCGATCGATCAATCAATCAAAATAGCCACACAACAATCACAAGAACACGAAGAACATCATAAGAGATTATCATATCATCCTTGCATCAATATCACTTGTTATCGATTCATTATCAATGAAAATCAATTGAAACAATCTTTTGTTGCATTATTTTATTCTGTTTTTAATTTGTTTCATCTGTTCTTCGTCGATTTCAATTTCATAAACATTAATTAAACAACAAGTATTGATAATTCCGCGATCTTTATTTGCTGAATCAAACTGATAATTCCTGTTTCAATCCTTGGATTCATAGGTGGTATCAGAGCCTCGTACTCATTGATCTAGATCAATTGATCTATCAGTTTGATTATTTTAATTGATTGTTTGTTTCATTAAATCATCAAAACCTTATTATACCGATCATTAATCACTGTTCCATTGCTCGATTAATTTCGATTTGCATCTGAATCGCTTTCGATTCGTGGATTTGTGTTATTTTGTGATATCCCAAGGTTGTTCAAACAAGTTTGAACAAAACCCATCATCATCTAACATCTTAATTTCAAATTAACTGAGAATATATTGAGCGATTTGACTAATTTTGACCACAACTTCTTATTTAATTAAGAGTATGTTATTAATTAGTCCATTCATAATAGAAGTCATTAATTCAAAGGGATTTTTGTCTTAGTTTATTTGAATATCAATATTATTAGTGATTTGTTATTACTGTGTTAGTGTGTTTGCATCGTCTTTTCACATTCATAGGATATTAGATCAATTGATAATTTTTATAATTAACAAAGTTAATTAAAATGAGCAATTCAGCGGTTGGAGCTTATCAACCTCCAAAGTTGGAGAACAAATCTGATTTTAAAACATGGAAAATCAGATTCAGGAACCACGTAAACTATACAGATTTTGACTTATAGGTGTCCATTACTGAAGGTCCTTACATTCCACCTGCTTTAGCACCTAATTATAATGACAACAATCAGCCCATAAGTTTGAAAAATCTGTCTCCTGATGATGCGAAGAAAGTTAAAATCGACATTAAGGCCTATAGAATGCTTACTATGGCTTTACCAAAAGACCACTTGATCAGGTGTGAAGCATACAAAACAGCAAACTCATTATGGAAAATTCTTCACACTTTGTGTGAAGGAAGTAATGAGATCAGAAACCTCAGGAAGGATACTTTTCGTTCACAGTATGAGACTTTTCATCATATTGTGGGTGAATCTGTTTCTCAACAACTCCACAAATTTATGCAACCTGTTACTACCATGAACATTCTTGAGTTCAAGTACAGTAATGAGGAACTAAACAAAAAGATGCTTCATACTTTGCCAGAGAGTTGGACTCAAACTGTGTCTATGTTCAAGAATAGTCTTGATCTAAAGGCAATTGGGTTAGACACTTTGGTTGCATAGGTGGAAGCTTTGGAGTTAGATGAGAAAACCAGAAACAAGAGTGTAAAAGCACCAATAGCACCATATCATTTCAAAGAATCAAAGGGTGCTGGAAATGCATTCATCTCCAGTGATGATGATGAAAGCTCTTGTGTTGAGAGTGATAATAAAGAGGAAACTGGTTTCCATACTGCAAAGTCCTCTAATTTAAACTCTCAAAAAACTTCAAATAGGAAAGCAAAAGGGAAATCTGATGATTCGAAAAGTCCAGCAGCAAAGGGATCATCAAGCAACAAAAGCAATACCCAATCTAAACTAATTACCATGGTTCTAGAATCAGAAGAATAGAAGGCAGCCTTTGCAGTCTTCAGTTCAAGCTTTCTAGCTTACTTGGGTAGTACCTTAACTCCTGCCCACATCTATCAACAAGACCTTGAAGAATTCATCCTGATGAAGTAGAGGAAATGGATCCGCAATGGCAAATGGCCATGATTGCATATAGAGCCAAGATGTATATGAGAAGGAACAAGGGACTATCTGTTGCAGGAAGAACAACTAAAATTGGTATTAACAAATCAAAAGTGAGGTGTTACAAATGCAATTTGTATGGTCACTTTTCAAGGGAATGCAATAGCAATCAGCAATCAACAACAGACACAATACAAGAAAATCAGAGAAGCTTCAAGCAACCTCAACTAACAATCTCATCCCCACCAGCCATAAGCTCTTCAGCAGGTACCACTAACACTAAAGAAACTAGGTTGATTATTTTGCAGGATGGTATTTGTGACTGGAGCATGTATGAGAAGGAAGTGCGGGAGGAAAATCAAGCACTGATGGCAAACATGGAGAACAAAATTCCACCCATGGCCACAGAGGAACATCCATGGAGGACTGACAACAAGTGGTATGTTGACAGTGGTTGTTCCAGCATATGATAGGAAATTGTTCTCTCCTCCATTATTTCAAACATAAAAATGCTTCATATGTGGCATTTAGTGGAGATAAGAAGGGAGGTAAAATTGTTGGTGAAGGAATGGTAACAAATGGTGTACTCAAATTTGAGAAAGTAAACTTTTGTGAAAATCTGCAATTCAACTTGCTAAGTGTATCTCAAATTTGTGACCAAAATTATACCACTTTATTTGATAACACTTATTGTTACATTCTTAAGCCAGGTTTTCAAATTCCAGCAGACTGGATCCTTCTTAAAGCACCAAGAAAAGGCAACACATATGTTTTGGACATGAACAACACCTCTCTAACAAGCAATGAAACTTGCCTGATTTCTAAGTCATCAGAAGATGAAGCTCAACTGTGGCATAGAAGAATGGTTCATTCAAACATGAAGAACATGAACAAGTTGGTCAACAATGACTTAGTCATTGGCCTTCCCAAGAAACAATTTTACTGTTCTAATCATTGTTCATCATGTTATAAAGGAAAACAACATAGGGTGTCACATAAGTCCAAAACAATCAACACAAACACAAACCACTTAAACGGCTACACATTGATCCTTTTGGTCCAACCAATGTGTTGAGCATTGGTAAAAGGTAATATTGTTTGGTGATTGTTGATGATTTCACTAGATTCACATGGGTCTTTTTCCTAAAACATAAAAGTGAAACATCAGAAACAGTAATGGAGTTTATCACTAAAATTGAAAATCAACTTGATTTAAAGATCAAAATCTTAAGAAGTGATAATGGATCTGAATTTGTTAATCATGTTTTAGATTCCTTTTGCAGGAACAAAGGCATTGCCAGACAATTCAGTTCACCAAGAACTCCATAACAAAATGGAGTTGCTAAAAGAAGAAATAGGACTCTAATTGAAGCAGCAAGAATAATGCTAGCTGATTCACAGTTGCCTATCACATTTTGGGCAGAAGCAGTGAACACAGCATGCAATGTTCAGAACAGAACTTTAATTGTCAAAGAACATAATAAAACACCTTATGAACTTTTGTTTAAAAGAAAACCTTGTATAGGTTATCTTAGAGCTTTTGGGTGTCATGTGTCTATTTTAAACACCAAAGATCAATTAGGAAAGTTTGATGAAAAAGCTTATGATGGATTCTTTGTTGGTTACTCATCAACATCTAAATCATATAGAGTCTACATTCCACATCACAACATTATGGAGGAAACACCTAATGTATCATTTGATGAATCCTTATTTCCAAAATTAGTAAACGGATCATCTTGGTTGTTTGATATAGATGCATTAACAAATTCATTTAACTCTGGTTATTTGAATGTTGCAGGTCCTACGGATACATGTTATCCTTATGTACCTCCAAGTTTAAGTGAAGTGCCACTGACTGCTGATCCTCCTAGATTATTTCATTCACACACTTCAAGTGTTGCTGATCCAGGCCCTTCATCTCAAACAAGCAATAACAATTTTGGTGGAAATGGAAATTCAAATTCAGAAGAGGTAACTAATGCATCAGCAAAAGTTAACAATGCATCCGTAGAAGTTAACAATACATCGCAGAAGTTCCTTCTACATCTGTAGATGTTCCTACTTCCGGAGATGATTCTTTTCCTTCATCTGAAGTTCCCAATTCATCAGAAAACATTCCAACAATAGTCACATCTACAGATCAACAAACTACAACATCCGTAGTTGTTCCTGTAACTGCTGCGGAAACACAAAATCATGAAGATAGATTTCATTCAGCATCAGAAGACCAAAAGATAAGAATTTTGACCACTTTTTCGATTCCCCATCTCAGCTGAATCCATCTCCATCAACCAACATCACCAACTTGGAATCATTCATTCCTGTTGAATCAATACCAATAACAAGAATTCATAAGTATCATCCGATAGAAAACATTATTGGTGATCTTAATGAAAGAACCACAAGAAGTAAAGGGGAAGCTGCCAATATTTATCTGTTCTCCTATTTTCTTTCACAAGTGGTTCCACCTAACATAACTGCAGCATTGAAAGACAACAGCTGGATTGAAGCAATGCAAGAAGAACTTTAGCAATTCAGAAAGCAAAAAGTTTGGAATCTAGTTGATCTTCCTGAAGGCCAATATCCAATTGGTACAAGGTGGCTTTTTAAGAAAAACTAGATGACAGAGGTATCATTATCAGAAACAAGGCTAGGCTGATAGCACAAGGCTATACTCAAGAAGAAGGGATAGACTGATGAAGTCTTTGCCCCAGTTACCAGGATTGAAGCCATTAGAGTCTTTCTAGCCTATGCTTCGCATAAGAAGTTCACAGTTTACCAAATGGATGCAAAATGTGCCTTACTATATGGTAAAATTAATAAAGAAGTCACCCAACCACCAGGCTTTGAAGATCCTGATTACCCACACAGGGTATACAAGCTTGACAAAGCTTTGTATGGTCTCCATCAGGCACCAAGAAAGTGGTACAAAACAGTGTCATCTTTCTTGCTCAATCATGGTTACAAAAGGGGAACAATTGATCAGACTCTCTTCCTCAAACATGAACATCAAGACCTCTTGGTTGTCTAAATCTATATGGATGATATCATATTTGGATCAACAAACAAGAGATTGTGTGATGACTTGGAATCTTTGATAAAGTCTGAGTTCCAAATGAGTTCCATGGGAGAATTAACATTCTTCCTTGGTTTGCAAGTTCATCAGAAATCAGATGGCATTTTCATCAATCAGGAAAAGTTTGTGAATCAAATCTTGAAGAAGTACAACCTTGTTGATTCTTCTTCATGCAAAACACCAGCATAGACAATAGATAAGATTGTACCTGATCCTAAAGGGTCAGTTGATCAAAGATTATATAGATTATGATAGGATCATTAATGTACTTAATTTCCAGTAGACCTAACATAATGTTTGTTGTATGCGTTTGTGCTAGGTACCTCAAAGGGAAGCCAGCTCTTGGGCTTTGGTATCCCAAAGAAGGAGATTTCAACCTCTACTCATATTCTGATAGTGACTTTGGAGGCTGCAACAACAATAGAAAATCAACAACCGGTGGTTGTCAATTCATAGGACTAAGACTAGTTTCTTGGCAGTGCAAAAAGCAAACAAATGTATCAGTATCCATAGCTGAGCCTGAGTACATAGCTGCTTCAACTGGTTGCTCTCAAGTTTTATGGTTGCAAAACCAATTACTTGATTATGGTTACAATTTTCTTCAAACACCAATTTTCATAGATAACTCAGCTGCTATGTTCATAACTGCTAATCCAGTGCAACATAGTAAAACAAAACACATAGAAATCAGATACCATTTTTTGAGAGACTACTCAGAAAAAGGTTTAATCAAGTTAATCAAAGTGGATACAACAAATCAGCTTGCTGATTTATTCACTAAAGCCTTTGACTCAGTGAGATTTAACTTCTTAATTGAGTCCTTAGGCATGATCAACTTAGATTAGTTTTCATCATAAAGAAAAGCATGTTTTGTCTGTCCAATTCATTATATGAAAAAGCTAAAAACATCTATAAAACTTATAAAAATCCAAAATATTGTCTTATTAATATGTTTTTCTAGAAAAAGCATTTCATATTATAGGAAATGATAGTACACTATGCCTTTACTTACTTCTTGAATTTTATCACACAATAAAGACTGATCAGATGTGATTTGTGAGTAGGTTTAGCTTAAGTGGAAAATAAACAAGTTCATGCATAACATAATGCAAAGGTGACTAATTATGGACAATTCCATTTTGAGAAACAAGCAATAAGTCTTATCCTGCTATGATCAACTTACTCACCTAAGCACACTATGTTATGAAACTTTATAACCTCTATCTTTGCGCATCATAGACCCTTTGTTTTGTGTAAACAAAGACCTGGTTCATAGACACCTCTGTTTTATGTAAGTAAAGACCTGGTGTCCTGATGCTGATCATCTAGAAGTTCCAAAAAGGAACACCTCTAAAAGAATCCAATGTGATCAACTGTATATTAATTCAGAGCATCAAAATTCATATCAACAATAATAAGATTTCAAAGAAATCTTAAGATAGAGCTTATAACTTAAGGAACATAGTTTTAAGTGTGAAAGAGTGATAAATTGACTCATAAACGGAGGACATACTCTAATGTGAATTGAATATGAAGTCCATATTTGTCTATATTAATCAATACCAAAACATGATAAACAGCATAACAAGTTGAAACTATACTCTTGCTTGAATTTATGTGGATCATAATACTTGCAATAGTACTAGATCTATGTCTACTATCATCAAACAAAACTATTTTAGGAAGTTGCTTAGTGTCATACTATGATCCCATTGTATGATGTAAATGCTTGTAAATATATTTAAGTTTTTGCCTATAAACAAAAATACAAAAAGAATTTGTTTTTGTTCTTTTATTTACTAATAAGATTGATAGATAATTGCTTTTCATGCTATTCTCTATATAAATTTTGATAAATGCATAATTTCATGATTAATCACAAATTTAGGGGGAGTAGTCATCAGCATGAAAACTGAGTTTAACATTTTTACATGAAGAAATTATAACTTGAGCACTAACTTGGTTGCAGGATGTCTGAAGTTTTTAACTAAATCAATTTTGCATATTTGCCATGAAGCAGAGTCAACAAGGTCCAACAGAAAACAACAAATGATCTAACAACATGATGTTAAGATCATACAGCAAAAGAACAAAATTTCGTAGATTGGTACCCTACGGATAAACAACAAAATGATAACAATTTTTTCCTTCCGTAGATGTTCTGCGAAAGAATTAATTTAAGGATAAAACAGCAAAAAAAACAAGTTTTGCCTTCCGGAGATGTTCTGCGGAAGACTTAAGCTGTTGCGGATAAAAAGAAAAGTTTTGCCTTCCGTAGATGTTTAGCGGAAGACTTAACTTGTGGATAACCATGGAAGGGTAATAAGGGTTAACGGTCCCACATCATTAAATAAAAGGATTTAAATTTTCTAAGCAATTATAAATGATAACCTAACCGTTGTCATTTGTATTCACTTTTTCAAAAACCCTTTTTCAGACCTAGAAAAACGCTTATATCATAAACCCCTTTATCCACAAACATTCAAATTTTTCATTCCACACAACAATCCACACCTAAATCACCACTCAAACAACATCATCAATATGGCCAACAGATTTGTAAAAGATCATAACATTTGTGCCTTTCTGAATCCAGACTATCCAGCAATAGAGGGATGCAGGGAAATTATTAACTATCTGAGAAGATCAAGGATTTTCTATGCGTTATCTGCGGACCCAATCATCTATCAATCGCATATGATAGATTTTTGGCACACAGCCAGGATTGAAGAGGAGAATGATGAAATGGTGATTTTCGCAACAGTAAGAATTAAGAGTTGAGGGTAGATGAACGAACTATCAGGAGGGTGCTAGAGTTTGGAGAAGAAGAAGAGGGTCACCCAGATGTGTTCGACCATGAGTACATCCAAAGAATTTTTCATTTAATGGGTTTTGATGGAGATTGCCGAAATGGTGAAATCAAAAAGGGGAGGTTGTGCAAGCCCTATAGATTCCTGTGTCACACGTACTTAAAGTGTATGTCCAACAGAAAGTCTGGTTTGGATAGGTTTCCAAGGCATATTTCTTCTGGAATCATTGGTGTATTTGAAGGGAGAAATACAATTATTCTAAATACATTCTTGGATGCCTATATGACCACATAAGGGTGCAGAAGGAAAATAAGATGTACATGTTTCCCAGGTTTATTCAGTTGATCATAAATGAGTCAATGCCCAACATTGAAAGAGAAGGTGGAGTCTTTGTTCTAGCTCACCTTGGAAGATCTATGCTTAACAAGTTAAGTGGGCAATACCAAGGTGAAGAAATGGAGATGTTCGCATATGTGGTTGATGAGATGCTGATATTCCTTAAGAACTCCTACACCTTGAACAACAACAACAACAAACACCTCCAACTGAATCCCCTGAACCACCACAACAACAACCCTTATCTCCTTCCCATTCCCAAACATCTCAGAATACTACTGAAACAGAAGTATTCACACTTGATGACATTCATCAATCACTTTCACACCCATCACCACAACAGCAACCACAGTCTCTACCACCAACTCCTGTGTTAGACTTAACAAAATCTCCAGCAGCTCAACTGAATTCACCATCCAGTGAGCATACACAACCTTTCTCAGCTTCCCAATCTCAATCATCATTAAGCATTGCTTCCACAGAACCTATCTCACCCATTCATAATCAAACACCTTCTCATCTAACAACACAACTAACTTCCTCACCCCCATCTACTGAACCACTTCTCCTACTGAAAGCCCAACACTCACTGAAATAGTCAACCTTGATGATGATGAGCATGATGTAGTGAAGGATGGTGCTACAGAAGAAATTTGTTTAGAGGTTGAGGGGAGAATGCACAGGAAGTTAAACAACATCATGAAGCTTATGTGATTGAACAACAAGATGAGAGTGATAGTCATTTTGTAGACATCACTGCTTTTGATGAAACTGATTTGAGAGAAGAGGAAATCAATGTAACAAAAAGTTTTCTTGTTGCTAAATACAGCAATCTCATCATCAAAAGTAATCAAAAACTGTAGAAGTTTAGAAAACTAAAAAGGGAGATGAAAGAGAAAGATGAAACAATTGCATCTCTGGAAGGAACAATCAAGAAGCTAGAGAAGAGATTGAAACAAGCAATGAAGTGATTGATACTATGGATCAGCTTGTAACTGAGTCCTGTGAATCTGCTGAAAAAGAAAAACAAGAGAAGGAGAAGTCATGGCTGAGCTAAACAATGCAATGAAAACTATCAATGAGCAATTAGATCTAAAAGATAAAGATGATGAGATAGAAGTCGAAAGAAGAAGGTGACTAAACAGAAAGTGGGTAGTCATCAAGAACAAAGCAAAGAAGCTGCTGACATTCCCCTGTTAAAAGCAAAAGAACCAACAATCAAATACAACAGGAAAAGAAAGTATTTAGGAAGAACTGAAGATGAAGCTACTGTAATTGAGAATACCCCAAAGAAATCAAAAGACATGTCTCCTGAGCAACTCCGTCAGTTGATCTTTCAACTCTCAAATCCATTGAAGACATTGAAGAAGAAAGTGATGGTGAGTGGGTAGATTTAACAAAAGATGAGACTCATAAGTCTGATGAAGAAGCAAGGGAAGGTGACTTGTTATCTACCGATGACATCTTTGAGAAAAGAGCACAATCATCTATGTTCATGGACTTAATCAATAATGACTTTTCATATGACATGGTAGAAAAAATGAACATGAATAAGATGATACAAGTACAGAAGGAGTTTGATGCTGCTAGATTAATACTTCCAGTATGCAACTATGAAACCTTCATAAAGTACAAAGCAATTGAGAAGATAAAGAATGATTTGGGTCACTGTGAAACCAAACAGCTTACCAAGTACAATATGATTTGTTGGCTGCAAAGTCATAATTATGGGTCAGATGACCGGAAGGGAAGAACAGTGGGTGAGCTAAGAGCAATGATGGATTATGTGATGAAGGTGGAACTAGAAACTGGAGTAAGATTCAGAACCGGAGCACCCAATCCAGCTTACAAACATCAAAACAATCTCCTGCTAAGCCAAAAGTAGTTAAAAGCAAATATATGCACAGAAGAAAAGAGAAACTGATCAGGGAGCCAATCCCTAACAAAATCTGGCCCCTGGGAACAGCCATGAGGGAAATAACATAATAGAAAACAACTCTGATTCAACTATTTGATCAGATGACAATACCAAGATCAACAGTACACAACAAGATTATAGCTTTGAAGTTTGATCAAGAATGGGATTGAGCTATAATTAAAAGGGCATCTAGGATGGTTCAATACTTTCCATGGATGGAGACCCTTCTTACACTCCCAGATGTAGACCTTACTACTCTACAAGACATTCCAATCTCCAACTACCTAATCAGTCCAAGGGGAAGAGATTTTTCTATTCTGATTGCAAAACTGAGAAACAAGTTTAGGGAGATGTGCTGAAAGAAGCCAAAAGAAGGATGCAAAAAACAAAAGAAGAAATCAAAGACAGAAAAGATACATTCTAGTTCTTCAAAACTTGTTGATGATGAATTTCTGAGAAGAATTGGATATGCAGACAAGGATGATTCATCAATCAAAACAATTGAAGGAAATCAGTTCTCATATCCCATCACAGAATGGATATGTAGAAAGAACAAAAGAACTGTGCTGCAAAGGAATGACCAAGAAAGCACCAAGCATAAGATTATTTGATCCATTGGAGATTAACTGCTACATCCAACTACACATCTATCTGCATGATAAGTATTTCCTAAAGTTGAATGATAAAGATGCTCAAAGTGACATATGCTTATATGTGCACATCATTCAAGTCATAAAGAAGCTGCATGCCAAAGCACACAAGAGAAGAAGATTTGAGGCTGGTCAGCTCATAGGATCTGAAATCCCATCAATCACTGAGCTTAGAATGTCAGAGCAAGATAAGTTGGAAGTGGTGTCTCAAAACAGTGTAGTGGCAACACTGACCACAGAAGAAGACATTGGGCTGAATTTTAAAACATTAAAAAAATGGAAAAAATGAAGATCAAGTTGTCATACCCTCAAAATCCACGTGCGGGGTTTAACACGAGGCGTGTGACAAACCAAGATCTAAGTCATTAGTTACTCAGAATGACTCTATATGAAACTTTCAAGCAAAATCAGAGTTTAAAACTTTAAAACAGTGCGAAAGCGTTCAATAAACAAGACAAACCAAAGTATGTAATGTATGTAAAATGCCAATACACCCAGTTGTCATGAGGTGTAGCTATCACTTTATCTCGCTGCATCAAGACACAACCAAGTCCTTGAATAGAAGCATCACAATAGACTACGAAGTCATCAATTCCCTCTGGTAATGCCAATACCGGTGCGCTACACAGTTTCTGTTCAGTAATTGGAAAGCAGATTCCTGACTCTCACCCCATTTGTACGTTGTTTCCTTGTGATTCAAGGCTGTGAGAGGTTGAGCGATCTTAGAAAATCCTTCAATGAATCGCCGATAGTATCCTGCCAGTCCAAGAAACTGTCGTATCTCGCTTGGTGTTTTAGGTACCGCCCAATTCTTTATTGCTTCAATCTTTGCAGGATCGACATGTATTCCTTTCTCATTAAAAATATGACCCAAGAATTGCAATTCACATATCCAGAAATCATACTTGGAGAACTTGGCGTACAGTTGTTCCTATCTAAGTAATTCCAAGATTAAACGTAAATGCTCCTCATGTTCTTCCTCAGTCCTTGAGTAGATCAATATGTCATCATAAACACAATAACAAACTGATCGAGATAGGGTTTGCACACACGATTCATGAGGTCCATGAATACGGCTGGTGCATTCGTCAACCCAAATGGCTTGACCAAGAACTCGTAATGACTGTAACGTGTACGGAAGGCGGTCTTCGAGATGTCTTCCTCTCGAACTCTCAGTTGATGGTACCCAGACCTCAAGTCAATCTTAGAATAATAGCTTGATCCTTGAAGTTGATCGAACAAATCATCTATACGAGGTTGTGGGTATCTATTCTTGGTCGTAACCTTGTTCAGTTCTCTATAGTCGATGCACATTCGAAATGTACCATCCTTCTTCTTGACAAACAAAACTGGTGCTCCCCAAGGCGATGAGCTCGGTCAGATAAACCCTTTATCCAATAGCTCTTCTAGTTGAGCAGATAATTCTTGTAGTTCATTTAGAGCTAACCGGTAAGGTGCTCTTGCAATCGGAGCGGCTCCTGGAGTCAAATCAATCTGGAATTCAACTTGACGATGAGGTGGTAATCTAGGTAGATCCTCTGGAAACACCTCAGGAAAGTCACGAATGACAGGGATATCCTCTATCCTCTTTTCTTCTGGTTGTTTATCAGTAACGAGGGCTAATATGGCTAACCGACCTTTTCGCAACAACTTATGTGTTTTCATGAATGAGATGATCCCATCACTGCACCACTTCTATCGCCTCTGACCGTAAGAATTTCTTCACCAATAGGGATTCGTATGATCTTCTCGTGACATATGACTTCCGCCTGCTTGTCGGAAAGCCAATCCATGCCTACTAATACATCAAAACTCCCTAGTGTAACAGGCATGAGATCTATGTCAAAGGTATGACCAGTAAGTTCTATCTTGCAATCTCTAAGGATATGCGTTACATGAATCTGCTTACCGTTAGCTAACTCTACGGTGTAATTAGATTCTAATGCTGAGGGCATATCACTTAAAAGGCTACTAAACTTAGTGGAGAAGAACTTCTATCGGCTCCCGTGTCAAACAGTATAGTAGCAAAACGACCGTTAACAGAAAATTCACCAGTAACAGTAGTAGGGTCGTTTAGAGCCTCACCTGAACCGATAACAAAGGCTCTCCCTTTTGTTCCATCGTTGTTACCACCATTGCTATTGCCATTGCCATTGTTGTTGTTGTTGTTGTTCCCATCGTTGTTTGCACCATTCGCGTTCTTCCTCAACTGAGGATAGTTTCTTCTGTAATGGCCCTCTTTCCCACATTCAAAGCAGCCTTTGGGTGTTTCCTGGGATTGTTGTGGCTTTTTGATCAGCTCGCCACAACAGTCTTTTACTGCATGTCCAATCTTTCCACAGCGCTAGCATTTGAAGTTGTCACATCTGCCCACATGAAGATAGTTACACCGGTTTCACTTTGGGTGTCTCCTTTCGTATCCGCTTGGCCCTTGGTTTGAGGGAGTCGTCTGGTTGAAGCTTCTGTTGTTGTCGAACCTCCTATGTTGCTGATGATGTTGTTGCTGCTGAGGTTGACTGTTTGATGATGATCCCTTGTTGCCTGAGCCGTCCATGCTTGCCACAGTGCCCCGCTTGGATAGTTTGCATTGCTCTACCGCTTGATCAGTAAGTTTGTGGGCTAGTAGGATCACCTATTAAATAGTAGGGAGGTTTGCAGCAGTCACCATGCTCTGTATCTCCGGAACCAAGCCGTGTAGATAAAGCTCAATCCGCTTAACCGGCGTGTCATAAAATCTCCGATCCTTCCATCTTAAGCCAACAAAATTCGGCTTCCAGCTTTTGAACTTTGCTACTAGGGCAATATTCCTCCATCATCATTTCCTTGAATTCATCCCATGGTAAAGCATTGGCGATTGCCTGACCAAGCATTTGTACTTGGGCATTCCACCACGAGAGTGTTGCGCCCTCAAGCTTCCCTGTGGCATACTTTACTTGATCCACCGCTGGACAGTTGCATTTGGAGAAGACTAACTCGGTCTTCTCAAACCAACGTACGAGCCCTACAGCTCCCTCAGCTCCACTATACGTGTGGGGCTTGCAGTCCATGAATGCTTTATATGTGCACGCTGGCGGTCCTGTATTCAACGTTTCGGATTATTTAGTCCAATCAAATAGGTTAACCATCTAGTAGAAAAATTTATGCAGTTGATGACCAAGGTCATCATTTACCTCCAAATTGGGCAGCTTGTGCACCAACCACTGCTTGCACATGTTGATTTATTAGGGCAGCTAATTCAGCAGGGATCATGTTTATAGCACCAGTACCATGACCACCGGCACCACGTCCATGGCCACGTCCATGTCCTCTACCTCTTGCGTCCATATGTCACTCTACATTCACAAATACAATAATGAGTAACATCCAACACGTTAATCTCATTGAAGTACAGTAAATAATAAGAAATAATGAATTTACCACAACCACAACATTTATAACAAAAACAATAACCAAAGATAAATAAATTGTAAATGGTTCACAAAATATTCCATCAATGTCAAAATTTTAGTTTTTCAGTTGGGTGGGAAACAACCCTTCCCACATAGGTTTCAAAGGAAAACAAACACCATATAGTCCGGGTCATAAGAAAGTGGAATCATCTAACACGTCTGATCCATCGCTATCCTCTTCCATTTCCTCTGGATCTTCTTCCTCAGGGTCTGCCACAAGTGAAGGGGCTTCAGCAATCTGAAACGCGGCTAGCTGTGCCTCTAGGTCAGCAAATCTATCATCTACCACTATGCTGTGATGATCCTGTGAGTTCATGCGCTCGGTAAGCGTTAGCACATTTCCTACCAGAGTATGATGCCCACTAATGGCCATCGAAAGTCGCTCCTGGAGCGTCTCTACCTGTAACCGTAACTGTCGCATCTAGTATCGTAGAGCGGAGTTTTCATTAGTGAGTCCTCTAATACGCTGCCGCTCGGTGTCTAGTGTAGCCACCAATGCTGCAAACGCATGCTCGTGTGGGATGTCCAAGGTAGGAAGTGTGTATGCTGGAGAAGCAGTCGATGATCTAGTCTTAGGTCGAGTAGGAGCTACAGGTGGTACTCGCACCTTATAAGCCATACGATTTATATAGGTGGGGTAAAAATCCCAGTTCCACGGAGGATCGAGCACGGGTATTATGAAAGGTTGATCCCAATCTATTTCCACAGAAGGGTAAGGGTGTCGGAGCCAGTCTGATCCCCTATCAGGTAAGGGTGAAAAAAGAGGTGATTCAGACTGTGCAGGTCTCTTGCCTAAATCTCTGGATGACGATGCCATGCTGCGAAGTACATGATGCGTATGCCAATGAGTATACAGTAAGGAAATAAGTGACGAGTAACTAACAAACTGTGCGGTTATAGTCTAGTGTGTATGCAACCTAGTTCCCTATAACCAATGGCTCTGATACCAATCTGTCACACCCTCAAAATCCACGTGCGGGGTTTTACCGCGAGGCATGTGACAAACCAGGATCTCAGTCATTAGTTACTCAGAACGACTTTATATAAAACATTCAAGCAAAATCAGAGTTTAAAACTTTAAAATAGTGCGGAAGCATTCAGTAAACAAGACAAACCAAAGTAATGTAATGTAATGTAAAATGCGCAAACACGAGCCAACTGTTGTTCAAAACAAAATACACAATAATTCCAAGAGCAAAACCAACAAATGTTCCCAACAATGCTGATCCACAAATACTGACCCGTGAGTGCTCCTAGGCTTTTCATTAACCACGACCTGAGAATAGCATACTAAAAGAGTCAACACAATGGTTGGTGAGTTCAAGAGTTTGCGTAAAACATAACAGTAACAGTTATAAAACATAAGAGTGCATTGAATTAGATATCTAGTCTAAATTCACAAGTAATAATCGTACTGATTTCGCGATCGAAGCTGACAGCGTTTCGTTTGATTGCCTCCTGTCACGACTTACTAGGTCGTGACACCATGTGTTAGGACAATATTGCACCCGTTTGACCTCGAGTCGCATAGGTGGGGCTTGTCAAACCTAGTAGTACTACCCAAGATTTCCTGCTAGTTCCAATATTAACGATCCGAAAATGTGAGGACTTTCATAGTATATCTCACTACATTACACTATACACAACTTATAATCAATAAAGCGTTTTAGAACGAGTATGCTATCTCCCACAAAAGATAGTGTAAATAAAGTGGGGAATAAACTCACCTGGTGTGCACACGAATTATATTAAAGCTAACTTGAGAGAGAGGAAAGACAACCTTCAGAGGTTACCTAGAACACACAAGTACATGAGTACGTGTACACAGAATCATTAACAACCCTAAGTGCTCAATAAAACATTGATGCAAGGTTTTGGAAAAATAAGACACATTTGACCCAGTTGACCCGTTTGACCTGTTGGTGACATTATTGTTGAAATCCCATTTAATCAAGCCTAGCAACTCATCATACACGGTTATCATACAAGTTGTTCACGTATGTCACTTCATCAACCACTTGTTCTACCAAGATCATCATACAACTTAGATTATCATACAACTCATGCGAATCTCAGGTAGTCAACATGCTCAACACAATTATAATTACATCATAACTAATACATCATACATAAAGTCTAATCATGCACAACATGCCATGTGAAGCCACTCACGACTTCACACCCTAAACCCTGCCAATCCTACTAATAGGGGCCTTAGATTCGCACCCGTGTATGATGATCATCATCATGTATAATCCATAAAAGTCCAAATTTCCCAATTGACCAATCAAGTATCCATACAACCCAATTAACACATTCCACCACAGTAGACATCATCAATAAACATTCTAACATGACCCTAACATCATGATTATACTCAATTCACCATATCCAAAGTTCTACATAAATAAAGTTTCCCTTTTGGGAAAGTAACATCCCAAAATCAATCTAACGATGAATTCATCAACGTAATACCTATTCAAGCTCATAACTATCATTTAAACATGTTCAACATCATCAAATCATCATAATTCACCAATCTCATATCCAAAAGTTTCTACTTTTAGCAAGGTATGAACTACATGATCAATTCTTGGATTTCTAGCATAATTATCATAATTCCAACATTCATACAACATCATTAGCATCATAACATCATCAATTCATCATCAAATCATCAAGTTCATGCAATAAAGTTACTATTATTAGTAAGGTATGATCCACGCATCAAAATCACGAATTTCTTGTACAATGCTATCTAACTAACATCATACAATCAACAAACAATCAAGAATTCGACATTTTGAACAAAAATCGAACTAGGGTTCAGCCATACACAAAAATCCATGAAAAACAACTAAAATCTAACCTTTAATCATATAATCGCTAAGAATTGAAGCTTGCTACACGTTGTAATCACTTGGAACACACTAGAAATCGATGCTTGTGCTTGTTCTTGGTCTCAAATCGCAAGGGAGAGGGAGAGAGAGGAGTCGGCCGTGACTTGGGGGTTATGGGGGGGATTAGGGTTTTAATTTTTAGTAAATATTATATTTAGAATGTTACCTTTTAGCCCCTTATTGTTTATATTTTATAAAAACTAATCTTTCTAACACTATTTAAGGGTTTTAACAATAAAATAAAAACATTATAAACTAACAATAATGATCATGCATAATTTTCACTAGCCACAAGATACACGAAATAAATATAACACGTTACCACGTTACAAGATAAAATTCACAAATAATATTTAAATCACGTAAGCACATAAGCACAACTTAATAATCACATTTTTAGTTAAGGTATTATCTGAAAATCGTTGTTAATTATTATTAAGTCACCAACGTTCAACGACAACTAGTGTGTGTGCTCACGACACGTGTATGCAAGACCTAACGGAACTAACGGAGTTTGGTAACGGAAAATTACCGGATGTCACACAAGTATCCATACCAAGACCAAAAGGATGTTGTTGGATATTTCAACACAAAGATTTTGGCCAGATTTCTAGAGTTGAAAGAGCTAAACAGACGGTTACAAGAGTCTAAACCTAAGGGGGAGTATTGTTAGGTCTAGATCTTTTGTATAGGTTTAGATGAGTTGTAATCTCTTATAATGAAAATCTATAATTCTTTATCATTATGTAATGCAAGATATATATATGTTAACCCAAATATTATTTGTGTTGATTTTATGTAATTGCAGGAAACATCATACTTGGTCAATTTGGAAAATTGACCAAGTGCAAGAACTATCTGCGGATGAACAAGTTTGTTCTTTCGTAGATATTCTACGGAGCATAAATAAACAAGTCAATGTGCATCAGTGGATCTCCTGCGGAAGCACAAGCATATCTACTGAAGAACAAGTTTAGAGATCAAGTGCTGGTGCTGCGAAAGAAGGAAGTTTGCTCCTGAGGATGATGTTCAAGAACAAAGAACCAAATCCTATGGAAGTTCAACTCCTACGGAAGAACAAAATACTTGTATGATCTCATATCATCAAGTGCTCCACACAAAGTCAGCAAGTCAATCTGTCAGAAGCGAATATTCCACGTCACATCAAGAATATCTTTGTAATTTTTTAAGTCAATCCCTCTGCCTATAAATATAAGGCATGGGTGCACTCATTTAGGCAGAGATCGAGAGATGTTGATAGACAAATAGAGAATCATATATTCATAGAAATGATAACGATTGATCAATCAATCAAAATAGTGACACAGCAATCACAAGAACACGAAGAACATCATAGGAGATTATCATATCATCCTTGCATCAATATCAATTGTTATCGATTCATTATCAATAAAAATCAATTGAAACAATCTTTTGTTGCATTATTTTATTCTATTTTCAATTTATTTCATCTGTTCTTTGTCGATTTCAATTTTATAAACAATTAATTAAACAACAAGTATTGATAATTCCACGATCTTTATTTGTTGAATCAAACTGATAATTCCTGTTTTGATCCTTGGATTCACATCTTAACCACTAAAACCTATTCTGCACATAGCAGGCTATGTTAACAGCCTCTGCCTAGAAGGTGATGGCAGTTTAGAGTCAGATAGCATGGTTCTTGCAACCTTAATAAGTGCCTTGTTTCTCCTCTCAGCAATACCATTTTGCTGAGGTGTCCTGGGAGCACTATATTTCTTGTAATACCCTTTTCATCCCAAAATATATCACGGATCTAGTTCTTAAATTATGTTCCTTGATCACATCTTATGGTTTTGACCTTGTGATCATATTGATTCTTAATTTTCAGAATGAAGTTCTTCAAGATCTCAGGAGTCTCATCCTTAGTTCTAAGGAAAAAGACCCAAGTGAATCTTGTGAAGTCATCTATGATCACCAAACAGTATGAGGTCCTTCCTAAACTCATTACACTAATAGGGCCAAAGAGACCCATATGTAATAAGTGTAGGGGAGTAGTGATAGAGTTTTTTTCCTTTGTCTTGTGAGACACTTTGTACTGCTTCCCTTTCAGGCATGCAACGCAGTGGTCATCACTTGTAAACTATCATTCTTAATCAATTTATTCATGTTTTTAAAGTTTGCATGGCACATTCTTTTATGCCAGAGGAAAGACTCATCACTATTTGCTTTAGATAGAAAGCAAGAAACTTCTCCTGAGGGAGATATTTCCTGCAAGTCCATCTTGTACATGTTCCCTTTCATGGGGCTCTGAGCAGGATATGCTCTTGAGAAATGACCACCCCTGGCTTGAGAATAATACACTCATGCTCAATGAAGAGCATGTTATGTCTCTGATCACAAAATTAGGATACATTCAGTAGATTATACCCAAGCTCCTTGAAAAATTTTACCTTCTCAATGGTGAGCTTACCATTTGTGACCCTGTCCCTTCCAGTAATCTAACCTCCAGCATCTCCTCCAAAAGCAACTGGCCATCCATCAATTTTCTCAAAATTTTAAAGCAAAGAGTTATTGCCTATCATGTGCCTGAAACAGCCACTATCAATGATCCATACATTCTGTTGGTCTTTAGCTGTTCCTGCACAAAAAAAAAGATGTTTAGTTACATTTGGGAACCCAAGCCTCATTGGTCTTGGGCTTTTGAAAGTGATCTGAAGACAATGTAACAGTGAGTGATCCTATTTTCAAGCTTTGAGGATCATTTGCTGTTGTTGATGAAGAACTTTCAGCCACTTGGTCTTCCTTCATCTTCCCACCATCTTTGGAAGTGTAGACTTGACCTTCAACACTTTGGAAGTTTTGATGACTTTAGAAGTTTTGCAGACTGAACCTCTGTAAAATCTTGCTTTCACTGCAGTAGGCTTCAGTACTTCAAAAGCATTCATTTCTTCTAAGACCAAACTTTCTTTCGAAGGCAAGTTTTCACTTATCTTCTTTTTCACCTTGGAGCTTCCGAAAGGAAAAGATTTTCCTTTTGAAGATAATTTTTCTTTCTTCTTCTCAAAATTTTTCTTTTTGATCATGTGGACAGTACCTTTAGGATTGTAGATGCAATCCTTAGCAAGATGAGAAGCACTACCACACACGATGCAATCCATTTGCTTCTTTCTAAGAGTTTTCTTTTGAGAAAGAGACTGATCTTGATCACTTTCTATCTCTATCTTCATCTTCACAGATGATGTAGCAAGCTTTTTAGGGAGAGGCTTGCTCTTGGAGCTAGATGGTTCAGGCTGTGTAGCAGTGGTGCACAACTGATCAGCCTTCTTTTCTTTACTGGAATAAGTTGGACATGAACTAGAACTCCTGGAACTAGAGTTCTTAGTTAGTCTTCAACCTTCACCACTTCAAATCCTATAGAGATAAACACTTGTTTTTACTTAAAGTTGAAAGTGGCCTTGATCTCTTGAGCCTTCTTTGATTTCCTCTTGGCTTTTCTGATCAAGTTCTTGCTCTTGGACTTGGTCATCCCAGACTCTTTTCTCTCTTCAGGAGAATAGTGACCCTTCTTAGGATGCTCTTCTTCACTCTTCTTAAAGTCATCCTTCACTATCTCCTCTTCATCAATGGGGTCTATGAGGGGGAGCTCATCTTCACAAGTTCCACACCTTGGAGATTGTACAGACAATAGAGTGTGTGGAGGAGCTATCTTTGTAGATCCTAGTCCCTGCTTATTCTGATAACAAACTTTTGCATGCAAGGATGAGGATATCATGTTCTTGAAGGTCTCTTCTTCAAGAACAAATTTTTCTACCCTGGCTTTGCTAATCATAAGCTCAGCCTGGCATTCAGTTAACTTAGTGATGAGATCTTTTATCTGAGTCCTATAGTTGGCATGTTCATGCTTAAGAGTTGAATGATTTTCTCTAAATCTTCTATTTTAAGCTTGTAATCATTTTCAGCTCTTTCAAAATCATCTTTTAAGACGTTTAAGGACTCAAGATCAGGTCTTATCTCTAAGTTATAGGACCTATATCTGTTAACTTTAGAAATACATTTAGGTGTACAAAGATGTTCCAATACCTTGGCTTCTTCATGATCTGCCATTAGTGCTTGGTTTGGAGATGCATCCTTAACCTGAAAGCTCTAGTCAAAGCCTCCTTTTTCAACAGCGACTACAGCTTGCTGCTTGGGCTTCTCATTCTGGGGAGCTCCATCAGTGTAGTTTGGTCTGGTTTGTGCTTGGCCACCACTTGTTCTTGGTGCCTTGCACTCTCTAGCAAAGTGTCCCATTTGGTTACAGTTGTAACACTTCACTTTGCTTTTGTCCAGCCCAAACTTTTCACTGGTTGCATTGCTAGGAAACTTCCTCCCTGTCCTCTTATAGAACTTCTTGGCTCTATGAGTGAGAAAAACCATCTGCTGGACTATTTCTATGTACTCTAGATCATCTGGATGGATACAGTCCAGGTCTTCAAGGGTAAAAAGAAAGTTGCCTGTGCTTTCATCAGTAGACACAAACGTTTGTGAAGAGCTTGCCTCTTGGAATGGGCTTCTTTGAGTGTAGCTGTCTCTTGGTGTCTCCAGGAAGGTGATTAAAGGACCCTTTTATGAGTTATCAGGGTAGTAGATGAGATTATGTTATGGTTCTCTGCAATCCCTTTCAACCACATAAAGGGCTAAACTTTGTTGATTGTTGGAGTTAGCAGATGGATTTTACATGTTCATCTCCATCTAGTAGCCACTGAGGATACCATACAATTTAGTGAGAGTAAGGGTCTTAAGGTTCTCAGTCCTTTTAATGACCACACGGTAGTGTGTCCATTGTCTGGGAAGAGAGGACATGAACTTCCTTATAATGTCCCTGTTCTCAAGAGTTACTCAAACATCCATTAGAGTATCCACAATCTCAACATACCTAAAGTATTGTTGAGTCATGGTTTCACCTGTCTTGAAGGTGAAATTCTCAAATTGTTGCTTTAAAAGGTCCTACTTGTTCTCTTTTGCTTCATTTGACCCCTCATACATCAGCTTCAGTGCATCCCATAATTGCTTGGCAGTCTTGTACTTCTTGAAGCCTCTGTAGATAGAGTTTAGAGGGCAGTCATGGCCTTCGGATCTATGTCTATCTTCTTCCAGTCTTCTTCAGAATAGTCAACCACTTCCTTTGGTATCATACCACCACCAGTAGCAGCTGAGAGGTGGATGGTACATGAGGTCCAGAGAAAACAGATCCCTACATCTTGGAGTCTTGAGACTTGATGAAGCCTTCCATTCTTTGGCACCAAGTATCAAAGTCATCAGGAGTGATCAGTGGAGACTTTGTCATAGTACCGGTTTCCATATCAGCCTTTGTGATAGCTTCATTTAAGATGTTAGGTTTTTTGTGAAACTGATGGGTTTAAAGATGGTGAGATCTTACAATCAAGAGCCTAAAAAGCTCTGATACCAATTGCAGGATTGTTTAAAGGGTGGTCAATACAATCAGTCTTATAATTAGGAGAGTGTTAGAACACTTAACAGATCAAATAGGGAACCGGGTTTAGGTGAGTGATACTAAGAACACAAGTAAAGCAGTTGAGATAGAATTAAGAACAAGAACAAGCAAGTATGGTTTTCAAGGATGGTGTATATTACTCTCAAGTTCTTTTACAAGTGTTACAAAGCATAAAGAGAAAGACAAGGACCTAAGATACTTTATACTACATCCTACAGCTGGCCATACTTTAAAGGCCAGCTGGAAACACTAATCTAGACAACAAGATCAATGTAGAGTTAAAAGGCTGATTGCCTTTTGACTAGTGACTATGACATGCCATACTCACATCCTAATATATTACAAAAAGGATAAAAGTTACAAAGTAGGAAGTTACAGACCCAAGACCATAATCTACTTTTTACTAAAGCATGGACCTTTTTACTAACTCATGCAAGTTGGTGAGTCTTCAGAGTTGCAGCGGAAAGTATGTCAGCTTTATGAAAAAGTAGATCAAAGAAAGCATGTTCTCTCTGTACTCGAAGAAATCAGTCTTCACTTTATTGGCTTCGGAAGACTTTATCTATTGAAGCTTCGGAAGACTTCATCTTTGGCTTTGGAAGATTTGGACTTTGGCTTCGGAAGATTTTACACTTAGAATAATTTCTGTGATGAGTGTAAAACTTTCGAAGTAACTTCTACCTTGTACATCAGTGCATGCATGCAGGAAGCTCTTTGGTTGTTTTGGCTTCTTTGGTTGCATCAGCCTTCTAATATAACCTTACAGCTATTGACAACTATGGAATTCACACAGAAAAGTGTTTTCAAACTACTGTTTTTCTAATCATTTTACTGAATCTTATACATGATATTTAGAACCTGATCGTGTTATGTGTTCAGGAAATAATTTGTGATGGCTTATTGAATGTAATATCTTTTAGTTGCTTATAGGGACATGAAAACCCCTACGTATAGTTTATAGTGCAGATTTATAGTAGCTATTTGATTTAAAGCAAGGCCTAACAGTGAGAGTATAAGCATGTCAATTTGGGTAAGGCGTCAATAAAAAGATACCAATTGTGTTGATGATCGAACTTTTCGATGGACTTTGTGAGGTCAAGGTCACGCCTCCCCCTGTGATTTGATTCATTGGGCACCTGAATGCATCAGGAAGTAGGAAGCAAGATTTGGTTTTAAGGTTTTTTTTGTATTTTTTCAAATAATGCTCTTTTCAACTAAACTCCAATTGTTGGGTTTTGATTGTTTTGTTCAAAAGTGTTTTAACATAATTTTATTATTTAGTTTGATGGGTAAAAATAATATTCATATCCAAATTATAAATTTGAAGTCAATTCTTTGGCGGGATCATGGTCAACAATACCTCCTTCCTTGCTTCCATCATGGATATCCAAGGTTTCTATCAAACAAGTTGATTGCTATAAAAGTATTAATTATAGTAATGATATTTTAGATCAATTAATGCTTAAAGAACTATATATTTCATTGATTTCCATTTTAGGTTGTCATTTTTTATTATGGTAATCGTCTTATTTTATGAAGAGTATAGATAAAATACTCTATGAGCTCGGCAAGGTATAATTCTACAAACTTGAGTTTGTACTTTTATTTTTAATCCTAGAAAAATGCACATTTCACTTAGCACATGCCAAGAAACCAGAAGTTATTCAAACTTTAAAAAGCAACGAAAATTTAGATGTACATTGGGCTGGTCATAGTTGTTTATCAGTATCTTAGATTCAAAGTTTTGGTGATCACTTTTGATTAAGTCAGTGGACTTTATGTGGCTTAAATTTTCCATTAGGGTTTTAGATTTGCTGTAGTTTTAAGCTAGAGTTCATATAGATGGGAAAGTGAGTTTACTGAAGTTTGATTGCTTAGTTGTTTTTAAAGAATTTAAGTAATGATCATTTGTTTAAATTGCTCCATGGGTTGTGTTTTATACAAATTGCTTTTTTATTGTTTAAATTTTTTTAAATCTGAAATGAGAAAAAGCTCATCCAAAGACCTAACAATGGCTTACTATGTCAAAATGAAAGGAAGCTTATACCAAAAGAAATACATATCTTTAAGCTGCTAAATACGAAGCATGTTTGGAGCTAGGTTTAAGGATTACAGGTTATAATTTTAGTTTAAGTTCAAACTTTTAATTTATTTTACTAAAATGCTTGAAGATTTCGATAGTGATTTAGTTTCACTAGCAATTGAATTCTATTTCAATTATGTTTGAGATGCACACACAGAAAACGAGTACCAAAGATGTAGCAGCCAAAGACAATGAAGTACAAGATGTTCTTGGGTCCCCATATTGATGACAAATTGTGGTAGAATAATATAGATGAGACCATCAAGATCTGTGAGGCTTATGACTAAATTAATCTTTTCACGCAAGTAGTTCGCAACTATGCTTCTACTTTTCTGTTTTATATATCTATACTTGAATTTTCTTATCCATGTGTTACTTTATCGCATTAGGGATTTCTTTACCTACTTCATAGCTTAAATAATAGATTATTAGATACTAGAGATGTAACGGTTATGATGTGTATTCAGTACAATGATGATACTAAGCAAAACAATTTTGGAGAATAAAAATTACTTAGTAGTTGTAAACAACAGTATACAAATATGTAATTTATCATAGACGAGTACCACAATTGAAAGTTTGGCACCCGCCGCATAGGGCGGGCACGCTACTAGTGTGTTTATATATATACATATATATATATATATATATATATATATATATATATATATACATATATATATAATTATATATATATATATAAATTTAATTTGAGATTTTGAGAATTATATATTTTTTTGTCTTGATAACAAAATTTAATTTGAGATTTTGAGAACTACTCATTTTATAAATTTAAACGCCAATAACATTTTCATACATTGTTATTTTTATAAAACAATTACACCATTAAATCACAATTTTTTATCTTTATTTAAGTATAATATTGCTATATGAAAAAGGAAAAAAATTATAAGTCAATACTACACATCGTAATATTACGATACAATATAAATTTAATATGATATACTATACATATGTAGTTTAACATATTACATATATGCAGCACATATGTAATATACGAATATTATACTCATATTAAATCTAAAAACAATTCTTGATATTAGCGTGCAATTCTTTAAAGAAAGTAATATCGTATGAAAAAGTTATAAGCGGTTCTCACATGATCCTCTCCCTATATATATATATAGGGAAGGGATAAACGAACGTCATTCTACACATATGTAATACCTGGAATTACACATATGTAAAACAAGATTTACACTTGTGTATAACTAGATTTAAACATGTGTAATGACTAATTTATACATGTGTAAATAACGGGTGGACGATTTTTTTATAAAAACTATATCAATATGATATGCGATAAAATTATAAGTAAATACTAAAATTAGTGGTGAAATTTTTTTTAAAAAAAAATAATGTTAGTGAAAAAAAGTTATGAACATTTAAAAAAAAAGGTGAAATGGCACGTGACTTACATGTTATGTAAATTGTGTGGCTTACATTGGTTTTTAAATTTCTCGTAAAAAAAGTTTTTCTCAAGATAACCCAACCATATATATATATGTATATATATATATAATATATATATATATATATATATATATATATATATATATATATATATATATATATATATATATATATATAGGGTTAGGTTTAAATGAGAACTTTATTTTTGTTGAGAACTTAAAGAACTAAATCTGAATTTACATAATTATACATCTCTAATGATATAGGTATTTTCAACGTAATTTATCAATTGTTTAGTGGTACCTTTATGTTTTTTTGAGAATTTGAAGAACTCAAATACTACATATTATTTTGATCTTGATAATTCAAAATTAATTATAAGGTAAATTACAAATTTTGTCCTTTAAGTATGTTTAAAATTATGGATCGTGTCCTTAAACTTTCGTAATTACACTAAGCGTCCTTTATTTAAAAACTTATCACGCTTTATGTTATTTCTACTAACAAAAGTTAACTTTTTCAGTTAGTTTTGTATTAATTGACCATTTTGCCCTTACTTCTTAAAGGACGAAATCTGCAATTGTCACTAATCTTTTATTTTTTTCCATTTATTTTATTTATTTTATTTACTTTGTCTTTTTTAATCACTTTTTATTTTATAACCTTATCTGAAATATAATTATTTAATTATTTTTAATATTTTATAAAATATACTTTTATTTATAGGTTTTTAATTTATTATACTTTTTGTTTCTAAAAGTTAGTTATCTAGCTTTCTAATCATACAAGAACAAATTAGAAAGTTCAAAATATATTTTTTATTTTAAAAAGTTTAAACTAGTAATTGTTTTTGTTTCACCGTCGCTTTTTTTATTAACTTTTTTGTATAAGAATTTTCAACTATGTTACGCAATTTGACTTACAATTTATATTAGAGACCGTGTGATTTTGAGATGTGACTTTTTATATTTTACTGGGTTCTAATTATTCTAAGTTGGACTGTATGTATAATTAAGCTTTGATTAATACATGAAGTATTTAAGTGTTTTTTAATGTAAAAGGTTTAATAAGCTTAATCGTAAAACCAAACCAAATAAAAACCCTTAGTAATCGTTTGGTTCGGTTTCGTTTTAATTTTAAGTGGTTTGGTTTCATTTATATTGATAAAAACTGCATTTAACTAAAGAAAATACGAATGATTTGTTTATTTAAAAACTCTCGAGTAGTTGTTTAGAGACCTTTTTAGTATATTTTATTTCAAATTAAAGTTACAAGCTATCACACTATATTTATATTTAAAAACAAATCATTTGATTGGATACGAAAAATTAGAAATTCATATCATAAACCAAAATCTTACTTTCTCCTATCGATTTCAAATATAAACCCTAAATCAAATAATTTGAAACGACTAAAAAATATTATACCAAAAATGTTAAAAACTGAATTGTCTAATTTATATTGGTTTTATTAAAATAAAGTGAACATACGAAATAAATTTGTAAAATAAATAAAAATCTATAAATAAAATTACATTTTATAAAAAAAATTAAACTAAATTAACTCTATTATTTATAATGATTTTCTTTTAAAAAAAGTGGCTAAAAATAAATAAAAGTATAGAAAATAAAATAAGAAAAACATAAAGAAAGAAAATAAAAGATTAATAATAACACATTCTATTATTTTAAGGGTTAAGGGTAAAGTTATCATTTTAAAAAAATAAGTTTATAAAAGTAAAAATGATTAAGAAAAGAGAAAAAAAATAAAAAAAGTAAAGTAAGTAAAATAAAACAAAAGAGAAAGAAATAAAACATTACTGAAAATTACATATTTCGTCCTTTAAGGGTAAGGGCAAAAATGTCTTTTACATAAAAATAACTGAAAAAGTTCTTTTGTTAATTAAAAGGACAGAAAGCATGATAAATTTTTAAATAAAAGACGCTCAATGTATTTATCAAAGTTTAAGAAAAAGATTCATAATTTGATATACTTAAAGGATAAAATTTGTAATTTACTCTAATTATATAAATATAATGGTAAATTATTAAATAGTCACTTAGGCATATATAAAACATTTAGATATATGTAAATAGTTTAATTTACACATGTAAAAAAGTTGTAAACTTTTAAACTCATAGTCCATTTTTCAAATTAATCGGTTATTTACGTATTTGTAAATCTTAGTGGTTATCCGATTTTCAAATTAATCATCTAATTATATATCTGTAATATAATTCTTTAAACGAATCTCTTAAATTGCTATACATAAATGTCCAACATACGTATAAATCGACTATTTACATATAAATAAATCTTCAAACACTTACTCAAAGTAATCAATAAATTTGAACACCTTATAGGTAAATCCATACAAGTATCCGAAAGTTTTTTATACAATAAAGGATTTTATATTTCTTCATACTAATCACCCATTTCTTTCTTATATGTTAGTTTTCACCGATGACACACAAATGAAATTTGGTCGAAATGGTTTGTTAATTATAAAA
>CM046433.1:31065018-31095910 GCA_025506505.1 Flaveria sonorensis
TGACAGGTCCTCCAAAACTCTAGCAGTTGGTTTTCATAAAGAGGAGGGTCTATGGTGAGGGCGGTGAGGTAAGATGAGCGAGAAAGAAAGTTATAGATCGCTAAAAACCAGAGTCTTTCTCAACCGATAATAGAGCAACCTATTGTGTTGTCTATAAAGGTACATGACAAAGGCTGGTTGGTTTGGGGGTTCAGGGTTGGCCATTTTATGAAGCTTTGGAGTGAGAAATTTGAAGAACAATAAGGGTTTATGGGAATTTAGGGCTTGTAGATTGCAGATGAAGATGACGTTAAGCTCTAGAAATCTATTGAAAGGTTGTTTATATGATTGGATTCGAGACAAAGTTAATGTAAAAGATAAAGTTTGAAATCTGAATGTCTGTCACACCTCTGAAAAAGTGCCCAAAGAAGTGGTTATCTTGGAAGATGAAAATCTTCGAAGGTAATTTGCCTTCGGAAGTTTTAAAGAAAGCTTCCTAAGCAAAATTGACTTTGGAAGATATTCCTTAGTTTGAGAGGAAGTGCTTCGAAAAAAAATGTACTTAGAGTAATTTTACTTCCAAGACAGATTTGGTTTCGAAAGAGATTAAGCTTCAAAAGTTTTATTTAAAGGATAAATAAAACTTCCAAGGCTAAATTGCTCAAAGTTAATCATCCCAATAGTTGATACAGTTTTGAAATGAGTGATAATTTAGACAACATTTAAGACACACATTATTTAAGAAACAATTTTTGAAGTTAATTAAGAAAATCTACTCAAAGTTAATCATCCCAATAGTTGATACAAGATATTTAAATCCGTGTTCATCAAATGCTTTTGTGAACAGATCATCTTATTGTTCATTAGTGATTAATTTGACCAGTTTAATCAATCATTTTTCAAAATTATCTCTGGTCAAATGATACCTGATTTGATGTGTTTTGTCTTTAAGTGATGCACTGGATTCTTTGTGATGGTGATAGCATTATTTTTATCTATGTGGATAGGAGTCTTCTTGAAATTGAATCCATAATCTAACATTTGATTCTGAATCCAAATCACTTAAGCACAGCAGCTTTCAGCAGCAATGTATTCAGCTTTAGCAATTGATGCAGATACACAAGATAGCTTCTTGCATTGCCATGAGACTATCCATCCACCGAGGAAGTAACATCCCCTTTGTATTCATGTTACGACCACCATAGTCACTATCTGTATATGCATACAGACTAAAGTCAGAATTCTTTGGATGTCAAAGGCCCAATGTAGGAGCTTCTTTGAGGTATCTAAGAATTATCTTCATAGAAACTAGGTATGACATCTTAGGGTTGGCTTGATATCTTGCACATATGCATGTGGCAAACATGATATCAGGCCTGCTGGTTGTTAGGTACATAAGAGACCCAATCATAGCCTTGTAAAGATGTTCATCAACACACTCCCCCTTATGAATCAGGTCCTAGGGAGTGGTTTCTTGCTATGAGAGTCTTGGCAACCTTACAATCGGTCAGATGAAATCTGGTTAGTATGTCTTGCACATACTTTGATTGATTTATGAAGAAGACATTGTCAACCTGCTTCACTTGAATTCCTAGAAAGAAATTGATTTCCCACGGTACTCATTTCAAACATGTTCTTTATCAGCTTCTCAAACTCTTTGTAGAGTCTTTCATTAGTTGACCCAAAGATGATGTCATCAACATAAACTTGAACTATCATCAAGTCATTTCATGTCCTTTTGATGTAACGTGTGCTGTCAATAGTACCTCGTTTATAACTGTGTTGAACTAGGTAATGTGGTAGTGTCTCATACCACTCCTTTAGAGCTTGATGTAGCCCATAAAGAGCTTTGTCAAGCTTGTAGACATAATCAGGATGATCTGGATCCACAAAGATAGGTGGTTGCTTAACATACACTTCTTCATCTATCACTCCATATAAAAATGCACACTTGACATCAAGTTGGTATACCTTGAAATTCTTGGATGTAGAAAAAGCAAGGAATATCCTTACAGCTTCAAGTCTTGCTATAAGAGCAAAGACATTTGTGTAGTCAATCCATTCTTCTTGAGTGTACTCTTGGACTACTAGTCTTGCCTTGTCCTTGATGACAAGTTATCTATCATCTTTCTTATTTCTAAAAACCCACTTGGTACCTATTGGCATCTTCCTAGAAGGAAGAGGACATAGGTTCCAAACACCTTGTCTTTTGAATTGAAGCAGTTCCTCCTGCATTGCTTCAATCTAGCTTCCATCTCTTAAAGCCTCATCAACTTTCTTTGGCTTAATCTAGGATAAGAAGCAAGAGTGTAGACAAACATTTTGATCATGGGTTTGTCCTCTTGTTCCCACCCCAGTTCCAACATCACCAATGATGTTTGTGGTATGATGGACTTGTGGATTCTTAGCTAAGGAATCACAGCAAGTTGATTTGAAAGATTCAAATTTGAGAAATGCAGATCTAGTGATTGAGTATCACCTACCATATCAGTACACCCATTAAGTATGATTTGATCAGAAGAGTGTGTAAGATCATGGATGTTGTCTTCAATGGAGTGGTTGTTAGCATCAAGAAATTCTTGATCACTTTCACTAGCTCCATCAGCTCCTGCACTAGAGATCTCTTCATTTGTGTTTTATGTCTAATTGCTAGAATTAGGAGGCACCTCAGATGTATCAGCTGAAGAATTTATCATGGATGTGCTGATAGGATTTCCACTTGCAGGGTGTGTTACCGCTGGTGCTGAAGAAATTTAAATATTTGGTCTTATCATCTCTAATCTTGGATCAAGACCTCCTACAGATATATTACAGGTTGTTCCTGAAACATCTTCATAAGATTTGTTAAGACAGTTGATAACTAAATCAAGATCAAATAGCCAATCAGGACCAGAACCTTTCATACTTGGAGTGTGTTCATTGAAGGTCACATTGGCTGACTCTTCAACTACACTAGTTCTGAGATCGTATACTCTATAAGCCTTATCTTGGGAAGAGTATCCAATAAAATTTCCACCATCTGCTTTCTTAGAAAACTTGGCTATGTGATCTTTGATATTCAAAATGGTGCATGGACATCCAAATGACCTGAGAAAACCAATGAGAGGTCTCCTTTTATGCCACAGTACATAAGGAGTCTTACCATGAGTTTTGACTACTAAAACTCTGTTCTGTACATAGCAGGCAGTGTTGACTACCTCTGCCCAGAAGGTGATGGGCAGTTTAGAGTCAGAGAGCATGGTTCTTGCAGCCTCAATAACTATCCTATTTCTTCTTTCAGCAACACCATTTTGTTAAGAAGTTCTAGAAGCACTATATTGTCTTGAGATAACCTTTTCATCACAAAATGTGTCAAAAAATTGGTTCTTGAATTCAGTTCCTTGATCACACCTTATGATCTTAACCTTGTGATTATATTAATTCTCAATTTTCAAAATTGAAAGATCTCAAGATTTCAGGGTTCTCATCCTTACTTCTAAGAAAGAAGACCCATGTATATCTTGTGAAATCATATGTGATCACAAGACAAAGTGAAGTTATTACTAAACTCATTACACTTATGGGGCCAAAGAGATCCATGTGTAATAAGTGTAGGGGAGTAGTGATAGAGTTCATTTCCTTTGGCTTGTGTGACATTTTGTGTTGCTTTCCTTTCAGACATGCAACACAATGGTCATCACTTGTAAACTCCTTCTTTGGCATTCCAGTTACCAAATCATTCTTTATCAGTTTATTCATGTTCTTAAAGTTTACATGCCATATTCTTTTATGCTAAAGGAAAGACTCATCACTATTAGATTTTGATAAAAAGCAAGAAACTTCTCCTGAAGGGGAGGTTTCTTGCAATCCATCTTGTACACGTTCGCTTTCCTTGGGGCTGTGAACAAAATATGCTCTTAAGGAATGATCACCCTGGGCTTGAGAAAAATGAGCTCATGCTTAGTAAAGAGCATGTTATGTCTCCGTCATAAAATTAAGATATACTCAAAATATTATACTCAAGCTCTTTGACAAAGTTTACCTTTTTAATGTTGAGCTTACCATTTGTGACCTTACCCCTACCAGTGATGTAACCACCTTATTCATCTCCAAAAGCAACTGGTCCTCTATCAATTCTCTCAAAGTCTTGAAGCAAAGAGACATTTGCAGTCATATGCCTAGAATAGCCACTATTAATGATCCACATATTTCCTTTTGTCTTCAGATGTTCGTGCACATGAAAAGATATGATTAGTTACATTTGGAAACCCAAGACTTATTGGTTTTAGGCTTATCAAGATGAACTGAAGATAGTTCTACAGTTATTGATCCTATATGCAAGCTTTGAGGATCCTTGGCTGTTGTTGACGAAGTAACTTCAGACACATGGCCTTCCTTCATCTTCCACACCATCTTTAGAATATTAGACTTGGACTTCAAAACTTCGGAAGTTTTTATGACTGTGAAAGTTTTGGAGACTAAACCTTCAGAAGCTTTTACATCCACTGCAGCAGACTTCAGTGCTTCGGAAGCATTCCTTTCTTCCGATACCAAATTTGCTTTCGAAGATAGTTTTACACCTATCTTCTTTTGGCTCACCTTGGCTCTTCCAAAGGGAAGTGATTTTCCTTCCGAAGCTACTTTCTTCTTCTTCTTAAAAGTCTTCTTCTTGTTCATGTGGATGGTACTCTTATGACTGTAAATGCAATCCTTAGCATAATGAGTTGTACCACCACTCATGACGCATTCCATATGTTTCTTTCTGGGAATCTTGTATTGAGGAGAAGGTTTGTTTTGATCCTTTTCCATATCCTTCTTCATCTTCTTAGATAATGCAGCATGCTTCTGAGAGTGAAGCTTGCCTTTGGAGTTGGGTGGTCCAGCTTGTACAGCAGTGGTGCACAACAATTCAACCTTATTCTCTTTACCAGGATGGCTTGAACCTGGACTAGGACTCCTGGTACTAGAGTCCTTGGTCAAGTCTTCAGTCTTCTTCACCTCAAACCCAGCATAGATGAACACTTGTTTTTGCCTGGGGTTGAAGGTGGGCTTAATCTCTTGCACTTTCTTGGATCTTCTTTTTACAGCTCTGATCAACTTCTTTCTTGCAGACTTGGCCCTCCCTGGTTTCTTCTTTTCTCCAGGGATATAGTGACTCTTTTTAGAATGAACCTCTTTTTACTCACTTCTGTTTCATTCTTCACTATATCCTCTTCATCTTCATCTCCCTTTTGGAGAGGATCAAAGGAGGTAGCTCATCTTCACAAGTTCCACACCTTGGAGATCTGAATAATAATAATCTGTGTGGAGGAGCTATTTTGCTTGTCCAAGTCCCTGCCTGTTCTGATAATAAACTTTTGTATGCATGGATAAAGATATGGTGTTCTTGAAGGTCTCCTCTTCAATAACACATTTTTCTTCCTTGGCTTTGCTGATCATAAGCTCAGCCTGGCATTCAGTTAACTTGGTAACAAGATCTTTGATCTGAGTCCTATAGTTTGTATGCTCATGTTTTAGAGTTGAAATGGTTTTCTCTAAGTCTTCTATTTTAAGCTTATAATCATTTTCTACTTTTTTAAAATCAGCTTTTAAAACGTTCAAGGACTCAAGATTAGATCTTACTTCCATGTTGTAGGACCTGTACATGTTAACTTTAGCAATGCAATTAGGAGTGCAGAGATGTTCCAATACCTTAGTTTCATCATGATCTGCCATCAGGTATTGGTTTGGAGAGACATCTTCTTCCTGAAAGCTCTAGTCAAAGCCTCCTTTTTCAACAGCAACTGCAACTTGCTTCTTTGGTTGGTTGGGCTTCGAAGTTCTTGAAGCTACCTCGGTGTAGTTTGGCCTGGGCTGTGTTTGGCCACCATTTGTTCTTGGTGTCTTATACTCCCTAGCAAAGTAAGTAATGTGGTTACAGTTGTAACACTTTACTTTGCTTTTGTCCACCCTAAACTTTCTACTAGTTACATTGCTTGGAAACACCCTCCTTATCCTCTTGTAGAACTTCTTGGCTCTATGAGTGAAAAGAGCTATCCGTTGGACTATCTCCATATACCCCAGATCATCTGGATGGATACATTCCAGTTCTTCAAGGGTGAAGAGAAAGTTGCCATAACTTTCATCTAAAGACACAAAGGCTTGAGAAGAGCTGGGCTCTTGGAATGGGCTTCTTTGAGTGTAACTCTCCCTTGGTGTCTTTGAGAAGGAGATGAAAGTAACCTTTGGTGAGTTTTTAGGGTAGCAGATGAGATGATGTTATGGTTCTCTACTATCCCTTTCAACCCCATGAAGGGCTGAACTCTATTGGATGAGCTGTGAGATGGATTTTGCAAGTTCATCTCCATCTGGTAACTGCTCGGGATACCATACAGCTAAGTGAGAGTGAGGGTAGAGAGGTTCTTAGTTCTCTTGATTTCCATATAGTAGTGTGTCTATTATCTGGGATGAGAGAACATGAACTTCCTTACTATGTCCTTGTTCTCAAGTTTGACTCCAACATCCATCAGAGTATCTACAATATCAACATACCTGAAGTATTGTTAAGACATAGTTTCACATGTCTTGAAGGTAAAGTTTTCAAACTGCTGCTTCATGATATCTGTCTTGTTTTCTTTAGCTTCCACATATCCTTCATACATCACCTTCAGTGCTTCCCAGAGTTCTTTTGCAGTCTTGCACTTCTTGAAGCCTTTGTAGGTGGAGTTGGGAATAGCAAAATGAAGAGCAGTCATGGCTTTCTGATCTATATCAATCTTCTTGCAGTCTTCTTCAAAATAGTTAGCCACTTCTTTGGTAACTCCCACCTCCAGCAGTTGTTAAAGTAGTACTTGGGATGTGAGGTCATGAGACTCACATCCTGCTGTCTTGACACTTGATGAAGCCTTCTATCCTCATGCACCAAGTATCAAAGTCATCAGAAATGATCAGTGGAGACTTAGTCATGGTGTTGTTTTCCATATCAGATTTAGTTAGAGTTGCCATTTTAGCAAGTAAGTGTTTGTGAAACTGAAGAGTGATTTAAGATGGTGAGATCTTACAATCAAGGGCCTATAAAGCTCTTATACCAATTGCAGGACCGATTATGGTTGTTCTACAACAGCCTCATAGTTGGAGAGGACACACTTACTAGATCAAATAGGGAACCAAGCAAAGAAACAAAGAACAAAAAAGTAAAGAACTCAAAAACACAAGGATATGGTTTTCAAGGATGATATATATTACTCTCAAATAATTTTACAAATGTTACAATGCTTCTTCTAAGACTGGTTACATGAGATACATTATACTACCACCTACAGTCGGCCATACTTTGAAGGCCAGCTGCATATTAATATAGACAACAAGATCAATGTAGAGTCAAAAGGCATATTGCCTTTTGACATGTGACTATGACATGCCATAGTTCATATCATATTCTATTACAAAGCGGATAAAAGTACAAGAGTGAAAAGTTACAGACATAGACACCATAATGTACAGTTTACAAAAGTATGAAGATAATCACCAACTTAAATAAGTTGGTGAGTCTTCAGAGCTGGCAACGGAAATTTGTTCAGCTTTTGTCAAAAGTATGTGAGGGACACGTGTCTTCTAAGTCTTTAGAAGAAATCAGTGTTCAAACTTCAGAAGACTTCACTTTTGACTTCACAAGATTTCTGCCTTTGGCTTCGAAAGATTTGACACTTGGTAAATTTCTCTTTGTCCATGGTCAAATTTTCCGAAGTAACTTCCTTGTACTTCAGTTGCATGCTGAGAGATCTTTGGTTAGCCTCAGCATCTAAGATAACTCTTACAAGTATATTGATAGACCTTTTTTTAAAAAGAGTAAATTACACTTTTCCTCCTTTAATTTTATAGCAAATTTCAGGTTTCGTCCTTAAACTAAGGAAGTTATGGTAAACGTCCTTAATGATTAAATGTTGTAACAGTTTACTTCCTTTCCTCTAACGGATGTTAATTTTATCCGATAAGTCAGGTCACATGCCTTGCACACGAGGGTAGTTTGGTCTTTTTATCATTGTTATTTAAAACAAAATATTAGATAATATATAACCCCAACCCACCCCACCCCACCCACCCTCAAACACAGTCACACACACACATTCTCTCTTTACTTTCTCTCTCTACTCTCTCTTTTTCTCTACACACAAAAAACCTCCATCAACCACCGCCGCTCGTCACCTCCATCATCGGGCCACCACCACAAATCACCTTCGTCATCCACCATTATCGGCCACCACCACTTGCCACCATCACTCAGCCATGGCGAATAAGAATGAATATAGAGGTTGTGGTAGAGGAAGTCCACGATGGAGTTATAGATCTACAAAAACCACCGCATCGCAAGAGTTGCAGATCTATGGTGGTTGTAGGGTGTTGGTCGCCGGGATGAAAAAGACGATGGTAGGTAGTTGAATCAGTGTATTTAGTGGTTTTATGTTGGTAGCAGTGGTGGTTTCATGGTGACAAAGGTGGTTTTGGTGGTGGGTTTATGGTGTTAGAGGTGGTTTTGTTGGTGTTATTATGGTGGCAGAGGTGATGGTGGTTTTATAATGGCAGAGGTGGTTTCGATAGTAGTTTTATGATGACATAGGTGGTTTTGGTGGTGACAGAGGTGGGTTTGGTGGTGGCAAAGGTGGGTTTGGTGGTGGTCCAATGGCGGCGGAGGTGGCTTTGATGGTGGTTTTATGATAGCAGAGGATAGAGGTGGTGTTTTTGGTTTTTGGTGGTGATGTCTTATGTAGAGAGAGAGTAGAGAGAGACAGAGGAGAGATAGAGAGAGAAAGAGAGAGTTGAGGGTGGTAATGGATGGGTAATTAATTAATAATCTATTTTAATTAATAATGATAAAAAGACCAAACTACCCTCATGTGCAAGGCATGTGACCGGACTTAACAGATAAAATTAACTCCCGTTAGAGGAAAGGACATGAACTGTTACAAAAGTTAATCATAAAGGACGTTTACTGTAATTTTCTTAGTCTAAGGACGAAAACTGAAATTTGTTATAAAGCTAAAGGATGAAAAGTGTAATTTCCTCCTTAAAAAAATCATCCACCCGTTATGTACTCATGTGTAAATCGGTCATTACACATGTGTTAATCTTGTTTCACAAATGTGTAATTCCGGGTATTACATATGTGTAAAATGACGTTCGTAAAAAAACAAGTTTTATTATTGTTTTTTAAATTTTTTATTTTTTCACGAAAGAGGATAACAAGGGAAAATTTTTGTCTTTTTTAATTTTTTATTTTAAGTTATTTTTTGTTTTATATGCTTTTTATTATATTTTCATTATTTACCATATTGCCTTCGAAAATTTGTGTCTCACGTTCATTCCTGGATTTCTCATAAAATAAGTAAGTTCTCATTTGATCTCTCCCATATATATATATATATATATATATATATATATATATATATATATATATATATATGTGTGTGTGTGTGTGTGTGTGTGTGTGTGTGTGTGTGTGTGTGTGTGTGTGTGTGTGTGTATAGTAGGGTTATCTTGAGAACCATCATTTTTTGTGAGAACTCTAGGAACCAATATTAGCGATACAATTTACATCACATGCAAGTCACATGTCATTTCTATATATATATTAATACGTTCATAACTTTTTTTCACGATATTATTTTTTTTTTAATTTCATCATTAATTTCGGTATTTTTAATCTTTCCAACACATAGCATATTAATATTTTTTTTTTAAATCATCCATCCGTTATTTATACATGTGTAAATCAGTCATTTATATGTAAACCTAGGTAGACACATGTGTAAATCTTGTTTTACACATGTGTAACTCTTGGTATTACATATGTGTAAAATAACGTTCGTAAAAAAACAAGTTATTTTTTTCTTATAAATTTTTTTTATTCTTTTAAAGGAGAAAACAACGGAAACATTTTTGTGATTTTACTGTTTTTATTTTTATGTTATTTTTTATTTTATAATTTATACATATATATATATATATAATATATATATATATATATATATATATATATATATATTACGCATAAAAGGTAATTTTCGTACGAAGCGTACGAAGTAACCAGAGCATGACACGTGTTTTTTGATGTAGGGGTAGTTTCGTCCGCGCTACAATTACACATAAAAGGTTTATAATTACGCAAATTAAATTCATAATTACGCAAGTTGTATCTATTATTACGCAAGTTATATTTATTATTACGCAAAGAAAAATTACTGACGTTATAAAAAATAATGACGTAAATTATATTTTATGCAAGTTATATGATAATTACGCCAGTTATGTATATAATTACGTAGTAAATAATCACGCAAGTTATACGCACAACACGTAGACATTTTTAAAAAAATGTTATTTTTTTATAAAAAGTAACAGTACTATACTCATATTAAAGAGGATATAATGCTTGATTTTATGGTGTATTTTTTAAAAAAATAATATCATATAAAAAGTTATATACGTTTAAAACACATGGGAAATTTAAAAAAGTCAATAATTGTAAGCTATTTCATCTTTAATTTAAACCATCCATCGTTTAAATCATTGGTTGTTATAACTTCGGACACTTCGCACGAATTGTTTACTTTGTACCGTAAACTTTCTATATATATATATATATATATATATATATATATATATATATATATATATATATATAGGGTAGGGTTATCTTGATAACTATTTTTTTGTGATAAGTCTAGAAATCAATATGTGACACACATATAAATCACATGCAAGTCACATATCATTTCACTATTTTTTAGAACGTTCATAACTTTTTTCACGACATTATTTTTTCAAAAAAAAATTCATCATTAATTTCATTGTTTTTTATCTTTTCAATGCGTATAATATTGATACACTTTAAAAAAACATCCATCCATTATTTACACATGTATAAATCTGGATACACATTTCGTAAAAAAATAAGTTTTTTTATAAATGTTTTTTTATGAAAGAGGGAAACGATGGAAACATTTTTGCATTTTTATTTTTTTATTTTTATGCTATTTTTCATTTTACAATTTTTTCTATTATGTTTTCGTTAATTAACATTTTGCTATTAAAAACTAGTGCCTCACATTGGTTCTTAAAGTTTTCATAAAAAAATAAGTTCTCATTTGAACCCTCCCCTATATATGTATGTATGTATGTATATTTATATAAATAAATAAATGCACCGGATCTATAAATGATCATTTACATATTTCTTCTTCTTAAAATCATTAATTACATATTTATCCAAGCCAAAAAATCAATTATATATTTTCCCTTTTTAAAACATATATATTACATATTTACCTATTTTATTGAAATTATATATTAAATGTTTATTTTAGTTGTATTATCACTAAAGTATTTTTACCCAACTATCAATTGCATATCACTCAAGTTCGAGTCTTCTATATAAATAGAACAACAAAATTACATATTGTTTAAAACTTCATTTCAAAACAATAATAACCGATAATCAAAGTTATATCTCTAAATACAGCACATAATTATCAAAATTCTTCAACAATTATAATAATAAAACATCAATATGTAGAAATCATTTTATAAACACAATGTAAAATAGTCATTTAATTAGTTATATTAAATAAAATAGATAAATATGTAATATATATGTTTTAGATTGGGAAAACATGTAATTGGTTTTTTAGCTAGGGAAAATACGTAATTTATGATCTTAAGAAGAGGAAATATGTAAAAATCCTAGGTGGATTTGGGGTAGATGTGTCTAATTGATTTTCTTACTCATCGACCCCTTTTAATGAAGCAGGTCCACCCACCGACCTGTTTTATGACCTATTGTAACACAACTTTTACAACCCACCAACCCAATAACACATTTACAATAAGATCATTACTTGCAAACCCAACAACTCGTTTGACATGTTTAGATAAACAGGTTAAATGAGTTATGTTCAGATTATGTAGTATTTTAATTTGTGAGGTTTAGTGTTGATGTTTATTTTTAGCGACAAATGTACGACCCTGTTTTAAATGTATATGTGTTATCTTAAACGGTTTCACCTATTCGTTTCTCAACCAGGACCGCCCCCAACCCCTCAGGAGGAAACACACAACTGTGAAACCATGTGAATCAACCTTAATCAATTTTATTCAATAGAAACTTGAACCCAAAACCTTCTCATATTTACATGTTTTGAATGTCTCACTGGGACCGCACCCCGTAGTGTTGATGTTTAATATGAATCGTATCCATGTTGAAAATTCAATACTTCAACTCGCGACATGTCAACCCATAAACCCATAGAAAATCTTGTGTTGTTTAGATCTAAAAGTTGAGATTTTCACTTTTAAAAGTGACGTGACATCTTTCTTTTATATTAAATTTCATACAAATATATTTGTTAAAAATGTATCAAAAATCAAAATTGTTGGGTTCAGTATTGTCTGGATGTTTGGTTTGATCCAGTATAATAATGGGCCTGGCCCAAGTGTGTTCGAGTCTACATATACACGTTTGTTTCCGTAATGTTTGCATGGTAGTTAAGGTTGAATAGTGTCCCATTTTTGTCCTGGTTTGTGGGAAATCATGGAGTAGTAATGGTGCACGTTTAGAGTCAGTTTCCTTTACTTTGTAGCTATTTATAGCATGTTATTTTGTGGAATGAATGATTAGAAATTGTGAGTGAATCTATGATACCTCCCTTACAAGTGGTATCAGGGAGCAACTTCTGGGTGAGAGAGACGAGTGAAACAAGTTTCCATGGCTGAAGAACATGCAGGTTTTCAACCTCCATCTGTCCCGAAGTTTGATGGGGATTACGATCGTTGGAGCATGGTGATGAAGACGCTGCTGAGATCGAAGGAGTACTGGGTCGTGATTGAACCGGGTCTCTCTAAACCCCGTGAAGGAGAACAAGCACACCCATGCAGTGAACTAACCTAGAGACGTTGCGATTAAAGGATCTAAAAGCCAAGAATTACTTGTTTCAATCTATTGACAAGCAAATTCTGAAGACAAAGACTAAGAAAGATACGGCGAAGGAGATATGGGATGCCATGAAGAATAAGTATCAAGGGAATGCTAGGGTGAAAAGAGCATAACTTCAGAGACTCCGCAGAGATTTTGAAACCCTTGAGATGAGGGAAGGAGAAGGTATAACTGAATACTTTGGTCTGGTCATGGTTGTTGCTAACGACATAAGGAATTTTGGAGAAGACATGACAGATGTTAAAGTGGTAGAGAAAATTCTCAGATCCCTTACTGAGAATTATAACTTCGTTGTGTGTTCTATTGAGGAGTCTAAGAATATTGATGAATTATCGATCGACAAACTTCAAATCTCTCTTCTTGTTCATGAACAGAAGCTATCTCGAAAACTGCCTGATGATCAAGTCTTAAAGACTGAGCTTGAATCATCTGGTGGTGGATGGGGCCGTGGACGAGGAAGAGGGTCTCAAAGTAGAGGTCGAGGACGTGGTAGAGGAAGATCAAGACCAGATTTTGACAAGTCACTTGTGGAATGCTATCGATGTCATCAACTCGGTCACTTTGCCTATGAATGCAACCGAGGTGACAAGACAGTGAATTATGTCGAGTTTGATGAAGGGGAAGACTTGCTGATGATGACACATGCAGAAATAAATGAAGAGCAACGATTAGGAATTTGGTTCCTTGATTCAGCATGTTCTAACCATATGACGGGTACTCGTGAATGGTTCATAAACCTCGACGAAAACTTTATACACACGGTGGAACTTGGAAATGATCTTCGACTCTCAGTCAAAGGAATAGGTGATGTGAAGTTGGTGGTGGATGGTCTGTCACACAAATAATCACAAAGGTATACTATGTTCCTGACCTCACTTCAAGTCTCAGAAGTCTTGTACAGTTACAAGAAAGAGATGTCACAGTTTTGATAAAACAAGGAGAATGCAAGTTGTATCACCCACAAAGAGGGTTGATAATCACCTCCAAGATGACCAAGAACAGAATGCTCTTGGTTAGAGCTACTCTAAAGTCTAAAGAGAAATGTTTGAAAGCAAAAAAGGAGATCCCAGAACAATTATGGCACAAGCGATTGGCCATGTGAACAACAAAAGCCTGAGAACAATGCAGTTCAATCGGATGGTAGAAGGTTTACCGTATGAAGCTGAGTCAAGTAAAGCATGTGAAGTGTGCAACCTCGGAAAGCAAATAAGGGAGATCATACCAAAGAAGAGCCTATGGAGAGCATCTAAGAGGCTAGAAATCCACACTAATCTATGTGGACCCATCAATCCAACATCCCCTAGTGGGAAGAGGTATGTTATGGTCATTGTTAATGATTTTTCTCGAAAGGGTTGGGTCTATTTTCTTGAAAAGAAAAGTGAGAGTTTGATTATTTTAAGAAGCTCAAGATCATGGTTGAAAATGAAATTGAAGAAAAATAAAGTGTCTTAGAAATGATCATGGAGGAGAGTTTACTTCAAAAGCTTTTAATGAATTTTGTGAGAACAATGGAATCAAAAGACAACTTACCACTGCATTCACTCCACAGCAGAATGGAGTGCCAGAACGTCGAAATATAACACTGATAGATATGGTAAGATGTCTGTTGATTGAAAAGAACATGCGAAATTATTTTTGGTCTGAAGCAGCAAATTAGGGATGTCATGTGTTGAACAGATGTGCCACAACATCTATTGTAAACATGGTTCCAGAAGAGAGGTGGTCTGGAAAGAAACCAAAAGTTGACTACTTTCAAATATTTAGGTGCATTGGGTATGTATTGACTCCTTCCCAACTAAGAACTAAGTTAGACAACAAAAGCATTAAGTGTGTCTTCTTAGGTATTAGTAGGGAATCAAAAGCTTACAGAATGTTTGACCCCATCCAAAAGAAAGTTATAATTAGTAAAGATGTTGCCTTTATTGAAAGTGAGGGATGGGAATGGGGTAGAGAAGTGACAGGTCAAGGAAGATTGACTTTCCCTGATGGAGACATAATAAATGGAGAGAGAAGATATGGGAATGATAAAGGTGATGGGACTGGACCTACTTTAGAACCTAACACTCCACCTAATGAAAGCAATAACACATAAAATACTGTTGGTGAAACTAGTGCCTCGGTCTTCCAAGATAACTTGCAACAAGTAGTTAACCAACCCTCCGGTCAAGAAGCGATAATACCCCAAGAAGAAAGAGGAGAATCCTCTCGAAGAAGAGTTAGAACACCTGGTTGGTTGTCTGATTATATGAGCGGGGAAGGAATGTCAGAGGATGAAGCTCACTATGCCATGTTTAGTACAACTGATGATCCAGAAAGTTTTGAAGAAGCTGTGAAAGAAACGAAGTGGGTTAAAGCGATGGAAAGTGAGATGAACTCTATTTTGAAGAATGGGATGTGGGAGCTTGTTGATCTTCCTGAACGAGCTAAGCCAATTGGTGTTAAATGGCTATACAAGACTAAGCTGAATGAAAAAGGCGAAGTGGACAAGTATAAAACCAGATTGGTAGTAAAGGGCTACTCTCAAAGAAGGGGAATCGACTATGATGAGATTTATGCACCAGTTGCATGATGGGATACAATTCGAAGTATCATAGCTATTGCAGCTCAGGGTGAATGTATCATCTATCAGTTAGATGTCAAGTGTGCGTTTTTGAATGGAGAACTGAAAGAGACTGTATTCATAAATCAACCTCAAGGTTTTATTAAAAGAGGTGAAGAACATATGGTATGCAAACTGAGAAGGGCATTGTATGGATTGAAACAAGCGCCCCGGGATTGGTTTAATTGTATTGAAAAGTACTTTATGCAGGCTGGATTTGTCAAGAGTCATTATGATCATACACTTTTTATAAAAAGAAAGACAGAAGGTATGGTGATAGTAAGCCTCTATGTCGATGATCTAATTTACACGGGAAGAAGTGAAAGTATGTGTGAAGAGTTCAAAAATTCAATGATGCAAGAATTCGAAATGACAAACTTGGGCAGAATGAAATACTTTCTTGGGGTTGAAGTGATCCAAGGGAAAAATGGTATAAGCATGGTGCAACAAAAGTATGCAAAAGATGTTTTAAAAAGGTTTCATATGTGGGATAGTAATGGGGTGAAAAACCCAATTGTCCCAGGAACAAATATGACTAAAGCTGGAGTGGGAAGGAAGGTTGATGAAACCATGTACAAGAGCATAGTGGCAGCCTCATGTATCTTACAGTTGCAAGATCAGATTTGATGTACTCAGTCAGCTTCATTTCCAGATTCATGTCTGATCCACGTGAAGAGCATCTGCTGCTGGCAATAAGGGTTCTAAGGTATGTAAAAGAAACTCTTAATTTTGGTCTGTTTTATGATGGGATGAAGGAAGGAAGGTTACTTGTATTCACGGATAGTGATTATGCAAGAGATGTGGAGGATAGAAAATGCACCTCTGCTTATATGTGAATCCTAAGCCATCTAGCTATATGTTGGAGCTCAAAGAAACAAGAGATTGTTACCATGTAGCAGCCACCCATTGTGCATGCCATTGTGTTTGGTTGAAGGGTCTGCTGGAAGAAATCAGTAAAGAACCATTGGGGGTAATTGATATACAATGTGATAACAACTCTACAATTAAACTCTCAAAGAACCCGGTCATGCATCGAAGAACCAAACACATTGATCTACGGTTCCATTATTTAAGAGATTTGGTGAATGAAGGCAAGGTCCAATTAAAGTACTGCTCTACTACAAGTCAGATTGTTGATCCAATGACTAAACCTGTGAAGTTGGAAACTTTTGAAAGGATGAGAAGAATGATGGGAGTTCAAGAGATCAACGTGTAAACAGAAGTGTGAGCCCAGCTTCAGTTTAGGGAAGGATTTGTTGGGTTCAGTATTGTCTGCATGTTTAGTTTGATCCAGTATAATAATAGGCCTGGCCCAAGTGTGTTCGAGTCTGCATATGCACGTTTATTTTCGTAATGTTTGCATGGTAGTTAGGGTTGAATAGTGTCCCATGTTTTTCCTGGTTTGTGAGAAATCATGGAGTAGTAATGGTGCACGTTTAGAGTTAGTTTTCTTTACTTTGTAGCTATTTATAGCATGTTATTTTGTGGAATGAATGATTAGAAATTGTGAGTGAACACGTGATACCTCCGTTATAAAAATAACCTCTTTGTTAGAATCCAACAATGGGAAGTTGCATTAAATGCATTTTTTGACCAACTAACATGGCCCGACTATAAGACGAACTGCATTAACTCAAAAGCTTCATCAAACTATGGTTTATCGCATAGTTACAGGATTCACCGGAAGTCTAGCTATTTTCGAATTGGTTCGAACTGACCGCATTCATATTCGATAGCGACTCAGTCGCTAGTGGTTCGCTCAAAGGTTCGATTGGGGTTCGCTCGGTGGTTCGATTGTGGTTCGTGGCTGCAATTCGCTTGTAGTCCAAGAAATTCGCTATCGATTCGAGAATCGAGTAACCATGATTCGCGATTTATATAACTGTGAATTCATGAATTCATGAAATTGGAGGGAAAATTAATTTCAACCTAGACCAATCGAATTCCAGTGGTATTCAATGTTCAAGGTTGTTTTCTTTAGAGGGAAAATTGGCAACTACCTTACGCTCTTCCATCCACATTGAGTCAAATTAAGTCTCCAACACTTATAAATGGCTATGAGTTCACCTTATTCTCATCACAACTCATTTATTTCATTCTTATTCTTTCTTCTATACCCTTTTATCCCTACTTTCTATCTATCTCAAAAATGGTTTTTGAGAAGAAACAACTATTGATTGGTACACAAAGATGAAACTGATAGTGTAACCCAAATGATTATGTTGCTTTCAAACATGCATTGTTTTTAATTATGTGGAGTGAACAGAATTGATTGGTACACCGAACCGGATCGAACCGGAATGAACCTAACCCCTACGAACCGGATTCGTGGCCTCTAGCGAATCGCGAACCCGTTCCTCGTTTTCGAACCGGAGCGAACCGCGAATTAGGTGACTATGGTTTATCGCCATCTCCTCCATCTGTTACCACTACTTGATCCCTTTTCGGATCGCCCAAGGAGTCCCAAGGTTACTCTCTCTTCTCCCCATCATCACCCTCTTCTTCATCCTCCCGCTGCAAATCTCCACCGTCCATCTCACCTTCCCCACTTTCTTCTACCTCGTATGGCTCAGTAACTTCAAACTCTTACTCTTCGCCTTCAACCGCGGCCCTTTATCTTCTACACCGCGGTTACCAATCCTCATTTTCATCTCCATCGCTTTGCTTCCCATCAATCCTAAACAATCCAATAACAAAATATCAGATCCAGTTCCAGTTCCGTTTTCATTTGGTAAACATACTCTTCTGACGGCGTTTAAAGCTCTACTTCTCCTTGTCATATTAAATATCTATGGAGCCAGATGGTGGGGATTTTTGTGAGCTTTGTGGTGTCGGGGGTGATGCACGAGTTGATGTTTTATTATGTGATCCATGTTCGGCCAACGTGGGAGGTGTCGTGGTTTTTTGTAGCGCTTGAGATTCCTGTTAAGAAGGCAGGCTTCGGTTACACAGGTTGGTGTCTGGTGTGCTTACGATCGCGTTTTTGTTGGTCACCGGTGCTTGGTTGTTCTTCTCGCAACTATTAAACAACGGTGTGGATAAAAAGATCATAAACGAAACTGCAACTTTTTTAAGAATATTTACGTCTAAAATCTGAATGGAGGAAGTACTGAGATGTCATGATGCCGATCACCTAAAAGCATTAAAAAACGTGTCTAGCTGTCATATTAAACACACTTTTTTTTTTCAATAAAGTTATTATGGGGTAAGAAAACACAAAAACATTCAAATATGATATTATTATATTATCACCATATCTTTTTTTACTTTTTGTTTCTAAAAGTTCTTTTGATAATATTTGTATTATTAAAAGGATATAATAGATATAGGAAAAGATTAGGGAAAAATTACTATACAAAGTGTAAAACACGGTGGTTGTAAGGTGGATGGCGTGTGCCTACGGCGGAGGACGGTGGCGGAAGACGGTGGTGGTGGGTGGTTTTGTGCCGGAGTGTGTGGCGGTAGAGGTGGTGGTGAGAAATGGTGGTGTAGTGGTGGTGGTGTAGTGGTGGTGGTTGAATGAGTAAGAAGAAGGGCAAAATGATCATTTTACAACTACTTAACGGAATAAATTAACGGGCATTTGATCAAATGATGAAACGTGTAATATTTTTCCAAACCTTAGGACTAAACATCTAATTTTTCAATCCCAGGTTCAAAAGGTGAAATTTGAGCAAACCTTAGGGACGCTCCGTGCAATTTTCTCAATTACGCAATTATAATCACGTAAGTTATACGCACAGAACATCCATGTTTTTTATAAAAATGTTAATATTTTTTATAAAATAAAGTATAGCAATATTATACTCAAATTCAAAAGGATAAAAAATAAGATTTTATGATGTAATTTTTTTAAAGAAATAATATTGTATTAAAAAGTTATATGCGTTTAAAAAATTAAGGAAATATGAAAAAAAATCAACAGTTGTAGGCGATTTCTAAATTTACCCCTCTAACTCCTTTCTTGCGTGATTACTCTCACATATAATCTGAAACGTTGATTTCCTAAATCAATGGTTGTTATCAATTCGTACACTTCGTACAAATTTATCACTTTATACCGTAAACTTTTCGAATACATATAAATGTCAGAGAGAAATACCATGTATCCGAATTATTGTTTATGTAATGCTAATTAAAATTTGCAAGTTAATTTGTAGTTCACATGTTATTTTCATTTTAAATTTTGAAATAAAATTTCAGTCCCCACCAAAACGGGACCTAACTGTAATTTGTAGTATCGGGTTGCACAGCATAATAAATATTATTTACTATTGATATGACTTGCACATCATAATAAATATTATTAGGCATCCGATATATAATAGTGTCACAATTATAAATCAACACGTCAGAATTCTATACAGGTCACATAGTTTTATACGCATCGTATAAGTGGTCGTATAGCCTATATAAGACGTATAACCCATCTGCTAGCCCTCTGAATTTTCCTTCGTATTCCAATATCGAATTTTCTTATACGCATCATATTGGCTTGTATGTTTCGTATTTGGGTTGTACAGGGGGTGTATAGCCCTCTAACAGTCTGCCTTTAAATTTTCATCGTTTTCAGAGTCGTTGACTTTATAGGTCGTGTAAAGAACTATATAAGACATATAAGAGACCGGTGTCAGTTATTATGGTGGGTGTCTTAATACTAGAACTTACATTATTAACTCTTGATAGGCAATTTGAACAGCATAATAATATTATTAACTATTGATAGATTAAACTACAATATTATGTCTATAAAAATACATTCATAGCAATTAGAGTTGCATAACAGGCCATGCTAGTAGTCTAGCTAACAGCTCACGCTATAGCTTTTAGAACGGTAAATTTATTATACTTCTGCTCTTAAATTACACCGCATATACATACACTTGTCAAGATGACATTGAACCTCCCCGAAAGGTGCTTCTAGAGGCAAATCATTTGCCACTGGGCCACCAACCAGGGGCGGATTTATATGGGAGGTAGAGGTAGCCCGGGCTACCCTCAACTTTCGTCCCTAAGTATAATTTTTTTATTTTTATATCATTGTATGTGTCGGGATACCACTGGATGAAAACTAGGATACCTCTCAATTTTAAAATGATAATATGTAGTTAATTTAAAAGCCCAAATATGAGTTTAATTAGAAGTCCAAATATATTTAATAGCTTAACCCAAATCCAAATTAAAAAAGTTAAAAGCCCATTAGTCTAATACAGTGAATATGTTAATTAAAAGCCCAATGAACTGACAATTAAAACCATCGATCATTAGCTGCTGCTATGTTGTTGTAGTGCTATCCGTTGTAGCTGCTGTCTGCTACTCTAGGGCTTGTAATTTATTTAATATAGTTTTTCTTATGTTTAGATGAAATTAGACTTTATGACTTATAGCATTGATTGTTTAGTTTTAATTTTATTCTAGATTTCTAGACTTTGTGATCTATTAATTGTAAATTTTTTTTTTTTAGATGAAATTGAACTTTCGGTTAGATTTTAGTTTCTAATCATGAATACTAAATTTGTTAATTGTTATTGTGTACTTGTGTAAATGTGTAATTGATTATAGTTTCCATTTTATTATAAAATTAGGGGATTTGAAACTTGGTAGATGAAATCTCGTTCTAAACATGTTTTTATTTGCAATTTTTTCATTATTAAATAAATATACCATAGAAAAATTCATATTAAATGAATGTACGGCAAAAGAAATTTCATTATTGAATTAATGTACCGTAATTTTTTTTATATTGAATGAATGTATCGTAAATTTTTTTTTTTTTATACCCCTGAATTCTTGGGTAGATTCGACATTGCCACCAACTCTAGTGGTAATAGCTCTCGCAATTATGACTATATTCCGATGGTCCAGACGGCATAGGGGTGGCGGCGGCGGCCAGCATGATAGAAGAAGAAGAAACATTGGCAAAAGAGGAAAATGTCGTGAAATGAGTACAAGTCAAGGAGATAAAGATGATTCAAAATATTGGTCGCTTTGCAGATGAATACATGAAATGGAAAGACAAAGATGAGAAAGATCAAGAGGCTCGTCTGGCGTGGAAGAAACCACTACCACTACTGTGAAGGTAAAGCAAGTCAGTGCTGCAATATCGGGATTGAGGGGTGATTGTTGAATTATCCCGATGTTGTTTTTATACTTGTTAGTTTCGTTAGAAAGTTATGTTAGTATAGTTAGTGGCTAAAGTGTAACTCTTATAAATAATAGCGTTAGATGGGCAAATGTTGTAAAATTAAACAAACTGAAGTGTTGTTTTGTGAACTGTTTTGTAAAATTAAACAAACTGTTGCGACCGCTAGCCACCATTTGTAAACATCATTCTTTTAGAAATCACAATACAAAGAATGTCTCCTTTGAATTATCATACATACAATATTGATTTGCACTATCTTGTGTTCAATTGATCCAACCCGTGCCATCAAACTCACCATTTTAGGATTAATTTGATTCAAAAAAACTTGTGTTTTGTAATACAAGCCGACTCCATGATTATTTAATATCATTAAGGTCATTTCGGGCTTCCTCATTCACTCTAATTTTGTATCATTTCATACTGTTTTGTTCAAGTTTCATTTATAAAGTCAAATTTTCTGATACCTTAACACCGTGCTTTAACTATCATGTTGAACGTCACTCGTTGAAGTAACTCCATTATTTCACCATCCAAGAGTTCATATAATATTTAAAAAAATAAAAATGATACTAAAATATAATTAAAAGTAAATAAAAAATAGAATAAACTGTTATTATAGTTCATATGGGTCGATAAAATCGTCATTTTAATCCATTAGTTTACACCTTACATAGGATACATTGTAGTTTTAAAAATTATCATTTCCATCAGATTCTCATAACACCGTTAATTTCATTTAGATTTAGTTGGCATTTTAGTCCTTTTTTTTGTTAAGACCCTAAAATAACCAAAACCATCACTATTTTGAACGACATATATCATCTCCCACAATTTTTAATTATTGCTAATTTGAATCCAACAGATCGAAGTTCATGATACCCTGTTCTTGTGGATCTTCTACATCAATTTGACACCTTTAAACACTAGGCGAAGATATTATTACCATGCTAGACTGCTAGAGTTTTACGTATTCAATTTCATGTTCTTAACTTACTGATCTAATTTATGTAACACACAATGTTAGGGCTCATTATGGATTTATTAAGTGGACGGGTCCAAAATATGCAGAAGAGTAGTTGAAATCATCCCTGGGTTGTTACGATCCATCAAATGCTCACAAAGAATTAGCAAAAGAAGTGAAAAGCAAAGAGATTAAAGTTTGTGTTATGTATGAGTAGGGTCATTTTCATTATCGGTCTTTTCACCAAATACATAAGATGTTGTTATGATCTTTTCGGCATCCCGTTTGTAATGTATTTTTCTGTATTATACTTATTACGGTTGATCTAATTGCATTATTCTTTTGAGTGTTCTTTTTGGTATCCATTTTGGTATTAAAGTTCTACATTTTTTTACGGAGTATCATTTTTGTATTAAATTTGTATACCTATTGCCTCGGCACATCAAGGAATCATTTTGGGTATTAAAGTTTCATACATTTGTCAATTCAAAAGGAGTGTACTGGGAATTTTGGTATCAATGTTGTATACCAACTGCACTACTGCAAAGTGGATTTATATCGAATTTTGCAGATTCAAATTATGCTTATAATTGATTGTACATTTGTACATAGCTGATTTTACACAGCCTTGATTGTAACAAGATCTCCTATTGCAACAAGGAATCATTATTTCTTCATTTCTTTCCCTACGGGTTTAGTTTAGCATTAATGTACATAACTCATTTACCTATGAAGTATCAATTTGGTTTTGTTTTTCTTTCATGCTAATTCTGAAAATACATATAAATTGCTTATAATTATAATATGAAAAAAATACATCTAAGTATAAATCTTTTAACACGTATGACAAACTATCTAAAATTGATTTTTAGTAGTTTTTGGCTATTCCATCAGTTACATCTATTAATGTGATGAAAACTTTAGTGAAGGAATGAACTTTGATGCAGTTAGTTTTTCTTTATTAGATGTCCAGATGTACAGGTTGTTTTTATACAAATACTAGGTTAGATACATGTGTGATACACAGATTAAATGAAAAATTTTGAATATCAGATATAATATATATTAATTAAGATTTACGAATCGTAAAATGGAAAATATTGCTTTCATTCACTAAAAATAAATATGGATTATCATCTTCTTAAATATTAATTTCAAATAGAAAACATAACAACATAGAGTTTTTAACATAACTAGGGTTTACCCCACCCGCACGATGCCGCGGGAAAGATGTTATAAGAAAACAGTGTCCAAAATGTTCACCTTAATGCCTTCAATGACATATTTAGCTTGAACAATGGACCTTCTAGCGCAAGAGTTTATACGGATCTTACATCTTGTATACTATACTAGCTTTAGTAAACCCGTGTATTACACGGGTTGATTTAATAAAATATTAAATAGAATAAAAAGTATTAATTATAAAACGATATACTAAGACATGATATGATTGGAATTACGTATGAGTAATAACTATAAGTAATAAAACAATAATATAAACTTTTTAACTTTTTTTGTTTTTTTCAAAATAAAGTAAACATTTTGTTTCAAAATAACGTTTTAAAAATTTTGTATTTTTAAAAATTTCCTTACTATAAATTCCTATTTTAATTATTTTTTATAATAATTTACTTAAAAACTAATTTTAAAATATTACGTAAAATAGTTTTGATTTTTTATAAAAAATCTATTTTAAACAAAACTATTTCTATAGAAATAACGTTAATAAAAAAATCTATTTTTTAATTTAATAAAAATTAATTATAATGTAAAAATAAATAAACAATATTATTAGTAATTAATGTAGTTATTTAATATGAGGAAACGAAAATTTTTGATTAGAATGAATGTTTTGTTGATACGTGATACTTCATTTACTCTTTTATTAAAATAGTAAGATACAAGGCATGTGACAATGACAAATAAAGATGACGTGAAAGAAAGCGGTACACATCAAATACTTTAAAAACCCGCTATTACATGAAAAGTCAAACATGTAGTTGAAATATAACACATAAATAAATTTGCATTTTATATATAAAAAACTCAACATCAGGACAAGGACATTCCCCTAGGCTGCCCATTAAGCAAACAGTAAAACAATTTTACTTGGCTAAGATATAAAATAAACAATATCTCTAAAAAATCAAATTGATTGTTTACACATTATTACTTGGCTAATAATTTTAAATAACCAAGTTTTTTCAAGACAAAAGCAAAGAAAATTGTGCAAGCTAATCGCAATGGTTATTTTAATTTCTATAATTTACCTAACATTTCTGTATCAAGCAAATTGATGTGTATTTAACATTTCTACAAAATGACTTGAAATATGATAGAAATCATAGTTATGCACTGAAATTATACATTTAACCTATTTGACACATTTGGTCGGTCAATCAAATATTTTGAAAAATCATAATCATCTATTCTTTACACTTGTTTTGGTCCAAAGTCAACCTATGCATTGCATCTCACAAGTTTGATATTATATCCAATTTGAATCAAATTTAGTTTTGAAGCATTACATGACACATCCACTAACTTGTTTGTGGCCTAAACTTTCAAATATCAATAGGACAAAGAGAAGGTCAAATTATACCTTCAGTTTTATTGAGCTACACCCAAAAAGCTCTGCTCTTCCAAACTTTCTGCGCTCCTGATTACTCTTCTGTTTTTTTGGAGCAACATCTACTTTAAGAATTCGCATTGTATAAGTGTTTTTTGTTAACGAAGGGCGAAATACTAATTACATCTTTATGTGTCTGTGTGTACCTTATCTGTCATCTAATCGATTCAAAACAGGCATTAAAGAACATCAAATTCTCGACTCATTTCGATTTGGCAAGCAATAATCTACTAACAACAGTCGCTAAAATTAAGCAATTGATTTGATTCAAAAGGTCGAAATCTATTTGTGAGATTAGGGATCGGTAATGATAGCTAATATCCACCAATATGGCCAAAATGATCCCTTTTTGTTATGGCAATATTTTTCCCAACACCAAGCAATGATGAATCTACACATAAAAATAACAATAATGCATAGTCTGATAATTTCATAGAAATTATCAGTACCAATTTTTAATGCATATGATAAATGTAAAAGGTCAAGTTTTCGTAATTACCTATGTTTCATCAAAGCAGGACATGGGCATAGAGCATATGCAACAAAAGATGTAAATCAAGACAACAAACATCAAAATATGGTTGACCAAACTGAGAACAGGTACCAAGAACGAATATGAAGAAATCCAAATGTGATTGTTATTGATTATGAAAGAATTCGAGTGTACATATTGCTAACGGCTACTAACGACTACTTATAACAACAAAACTAAAAGTTACAATTCTAGTCCCTCAACTAACTTGGAATTACAAATACAACAAACTAACATACTCCCCCTTAATTCCAAGTTACACATTACATCAGCTTTTCAACTCCCAACAAGAACCTCATTTCCAAAAACTTTATTCTTGACAATGGTTTTGTCAAAACATCAGCAGTTGCAAATCCCCACTAATGAAATCAACTTGAATTTGATTTCGTTCAATACATTCCCTTACAAAATGAAATCTTGTATGAATATGCTTAGACCTCCCATGAACAACAGGATTCTTCATCAAGGCAATTGCAGACTTATTGTCTACTAACAGCACCACCTTTTTTTGCTCTTTACCGGTCAACTCTTCAAGCAGCCCACTCAGCCATACTACTTGACAAGCTGCTGAGATTGCAGCCATAAATTTAGCCTCACACTTGATAGAGACACCGTTTGTTGCTTTTGTGAATGCCAAGACACAATACAATCATTGTAATAAAACACATTTCCAGAGGTACTTCTTCATCATCAGTGTTTGTCAAATGATTACTATCACTATATCCCACCTAGTTACCACGACCGCGCCCCTTTTGTATTTGATACCATACTGCAAAGTACCCCTTAAGTATCTGATATAGTGTTTTCACAGCCTTTAAATAAGCTTCCTTTGGATTTTGCATGAATCTACTAACATATCCCACTACAAAAGCTATATCTGGTCTAGACTGGGTTAAGTACCTCAATGAACCCACTAACCTCCTATAAGTTTTTGGATCAACATCTTCTCCACCTTCATTCTTAGAGAGTTTCAAACCTGGTTCCATAGGGATTTTAGTTTCATTACAACCCTCCAAGCCTGCTAGTTTTACAAGCTTAGTGGCATACCCTGTTTGCTTAATTAGTATCCCTTCCTTGTCTTGCTTTACTTCAATCCCAAGATAGTAACATAATGGCCCCAAGTCAGTCATCCCAAACTTTGATTGCATCTGATTTTTGAACCTAACTATTTCAAGTGGATCACTTCCAGTCACAAGCAGGTCATCCACATACGCTCCAAGTATCATTACTAATTTTCTTGTATGTTGACATAAACAGCTTGTTCATGTTGACACCTCTTGAAGCCCAACTCTATCAAGACTTCACTCAACTTCAAGTTCCAAGCTCTAGGCGTTTGTCTAAGTCCATATAGCACTTTTGACAACTTGTACACCTTTGTTTCCAATCCTTTCTTCTATAGCCATCTGGTTGCTTTACATACACACTCTCTTTAAAGTCTCCATGTAGGAAGCAGCCTTGACATAAAGATGACACAGACCAATCCAATTCAGCTGCTACAACAAGTATTAACCTGATAGTTTCTATCCTAGCAACAGGAGCAAAAGCCTCTTCAAAATCAACTCCCAGTTGTTGGACATAGCCTTTAGCAACCAACCTGGCCTTATGCTTGGTTACATTTCCCATTGTATCTTTTTTCAGTTTAAACATCCATTTTAGACCAATTGGATTACACTTCAAAGGAGGATTAGTTAAAACCCATGTCTTGTTCCTTTCTATGGCTTTGATTTCATCATCCATAGCCTTCTTCCATCTTTCATCCTTAACTGCTTCTTTATAAGACACAGGTTCTCCTTCAAGAGTTAACAACAACTCTATTCCCTCTTCTTCTTCTTCTTGTCTATGGGCATGACTTTGAAAATTGTTGTCTAGTACATAATCAGCTAATCTAAGTGGTAACACTGGGACCCTTGCTGACCTCCTCAAACATGTTTGTTCTATGTCATTCTCGTGTGTTGCTTGACTTGAATTCTCAGCCTGTGCGGCTCTCACTTCGTGGACACTCGAGTCTAGGCTGATCTGACAAGACTAGCGTTGTTGTATACTAAACTCCTTTAACAGGTTATATTGATCAGATCCTTGTATATTACTCAAGTAGTCACCCCAATCCCACCTTTTAGTCTCCTCAAAATAGACATCTCTACTGATGACTATTTTGTTCCTCAACACATCAAACATTCTATTTGCCTTTGTTCCTTCTTCCACTCCTAGATACACCATAGGTATACTTCTATCTTCTAATTTCTTTATCATTGGCAATACCACCTTAACATACCCTACATACCAAACACTCTTAAGTGCTGTAAGTTTGGCTTCCTTCCCTTAAGTGCCTCATAAGGAGTGTAATGTTTTAAGGCCTTCATCTTTACTCTATTCAAAACAAAGACTGAGTGTCTAACCCCCTTGCCCAAAAATTTATGGCATTTCCATTGCTTTCATGATACTCCTTGTCAATTTCAAATGGATCTGTTTCTTCTCTCAACCATTCCATTTTGTTGAGGTGAATATGGTGCTGTTAATTGTCTGGTTATTCCATTTTTACATAGAACTCATTAAACTCATGAGAGTTAAACTCCCCTCCTCTATCTGATCTCGAACCTTTTATCTTAAGACCCAATTGATTCTCAACCTTTTGCTTAAACATCTTAAAGGTTTCAAATGCTTGGTCTTTGCTCTTTAGTATATTCACCCACATAAATCTTGTGCAATCATCCACTAGAAGCATAAAGTACCTATTTCCAGCCTGTGTGGATGGACGTATTGGTTCACACAGATCCATAAAAATTAGTTGTAATGGTTTCTCTGACCTGTAAGGGGAGGCTACTAGAAAGGGGTACCTTGAATGCTTCCCAGCATGCAGGCTTCACATAGCTTTGCTGGGGATTGATCATGGGAACTCTCATCACCATTTGCTTGTTTGTCATAAACCTTATTGAGTCAAACTCACATGGCCCAACCGATGTGCACAACCAAGGTAAGTTGGTCATTTCCTTTTGAAAACATGGGTGATCCAACTTTGAGCCTTATTTGTAAAGTCTATTAGGAGACCTTTCAACCTTCATGAGGAGAGTTCCATCTTTCTCAAACAGCCACAAGAACTACTCCTTCATCTTTACTTCACATCCCACTTCAGTCACATGCCCAAGACTTAGTAATTGCTTTTCAAGTGAAGGATGTAATAGACATTTATGAGTAGCCTATGTTCACCATCCTTCCCTTCCAAGATCACAGTTCCTCTTCCCTGAATTTCAACACTAGAGTTATTCTTAAATTTCATTTTCCCTCCCACTTCTTATCCAGGCTTGAAACACTGAGTGATCACCACTCATGTGATCGAAGCCCCATTATCAAGGTACCAAAGAGAGTTATCATTTGGACTTGATTCAAACAAGGTGGGTAGGACTTTGTGCTCATGTACAGTACATCTCCTTATCTTTCATATGAACAGTCATTCATAATGATGGTTCCTCAACATCATCTACTTGTGCCATTGTGACATCCGGTAATTTTCCATTACCAAACTCCGTTAGTTCCGTTAAGTCTTGCATACACGTGTCGGGAGCACACTAGTTGTCGTTGAACGTTGGTGACTTAATAATATTATAATGTGAAACAAATAATTACTATGTTGATTATTAGTTGTGATTATGTGATTTAAATGTTTTATTGTAAATTTTATCGCATAACGTGGAAACGTGTGTATTTAATTCGTGTATTGTGTGACTAGTAAAGATAAAGCATATAATTGTTATTATTATTTCATATGTTTATTATTTTTGGTTAAAAACATATTAAAAGGTGTTAAAAGCTTATTTTATAAAAATACAAATTATAAGGGTTAAAAGGGTAATTATGATTAATTAATAAAAAACCCAACCTAGCCCCCCACACCATTCTCGGCCGCGACTCACCTTCATACACACAAACCTTGCGACAATCGACCAAGAACAAGCAAGAAACCATCGGATTTGGATTGATTACAAGCATACAACACGTTAGAAAACATCAAATCTTGTCCATTACACGTTTAAGGTTAGTTTCTTTGTGGTTTTTATGGATTTTTAGTCTTGGCCGAAACCCTAGTCGATCTTGATGTTCAAATGTCGATTACATGTTGTTTGGTGATGTTATGTTTTAGTTGGATTGTATATGTGCTAGTTAACGTTGATTATGCAAGAAAGCTATGATTTTGATACGTTTGTTCATAGGTTACTAAGAATAGTAACTTTATTTTGCATGAATTGATGATTGGATGATGAATTGGTATTATGGATATGCTTATGATGATGATTAGATGCTAGATGGTTGATATGAATGTTAGAAACCTTGGATTGAATGTTTTAGTTCATACCTTTCCAAAAGTGGAAACTTTTGGGTATGAAAGTAGATGTACATGATGGCTAGATGTTGTTGATCATGTTTAGTTATTGTCATGAGCTTGAATTGGTATGCAATTGGTAAATTCATGAATGTAATGTGAGTTTGATGAATTTGGGATGTACTTTCCCAAAAGGGAAACTTTATTTGTGCAAATCCTTGAATAGGATGATTTGAGCATGTTTGGACATTAGGACCATGCTAGTGTGTTCATGGCTGGTTTCTAAGGTGATAAATGTGTTGTTTAGGTTATATGAATGTTGATTTGGTTTGTTACCTGTTTTTGGCCTGTTTGTGGAAAAATCATGGTATGAGTCATATAGGTAAGCTAGGACTTTTTTTGTTGATTGATGGTTGATTAAGAATGAACATTTGGATGATATGAGCTATGAAAGTGGTATGTTAATGATCATCATACACACGTGCGAATCTGAGGCCCCTACTTAGTAGGATTGGCAGGGTTTAGGGTGTGAATTCGTGAGTGGCTTCACATGGCATGTGATGCTGATTTGATCCTTGTATGGTGTATTATTTGTGTTATAGATGTTATGAGCATGATAATAGTTTGAGATTCGCATGACTTGTACGATATCTGTCTGTATGATGATCTAATTAGTACATGTGGTTAATGAAGTGTTATATGTATCAGTTTGTATGTTAATCATGTGTGATAGGTTGTTATGCTTGTTTGAATGGAATTTCACCTATATGTCACCAACGGGTCAAC
>CM046433.1:31096010-31191309 GCA_025506505.1 Flaveria sonorensis
CGTTGCGATTAAAGGATCTAAAAGCCCAGAATTACTTGTTTCAATCTATTGACAAGCAAATTCTGAAGACAAGACTAAGAAAGATACGGCGAAGGAGATATGGGATGCCATGAAGATAAGTATCAAGGAATGCTAGGGTGAAAGAGCATAACTTCAGAGACTCCGCAGAGATTTGAAACCCTTGAGATGAGGAAGGAGAAGGTTAACTGAAACTTTGGTCTGGTCATGGTTGTTGCTAACTACATAAGGAATTTTGAGAAGACATGACAGATGTTAAAGTGGAGAGAAATTCTCAGATCCCTTACTGAGAATTATAACTTCGTTGTGTGTTCTATTGAGGAGTCTAAGAATATTGATGAATTATCGATCGACAAACTTCAAATCTCTCTTCTTGTTCATGAACAGAAGCTATCTCGAAAACTGCCTGATGATCCAGTCTTAAAGACTGAGCTTGAATCATCTGTGGTGGATGGGGCCGTGGACGAGGAAGAGGTCTCAAGTAGAGGTCGAGGACGTGTAGAGAAGATCAAGACCAGATTTTGACAGTCACTTGTGGAATGCTATCGATGTCATCAACTCGGTCACTTTGCCTATGAATGCAACCGAGGTGACAAGCCAGTGAATTATGTCGAGTTTGATGAAGGGGAAGACTTGCTGATGATGACACATGCAGAAATAAATGAAGAGCAACGATTAGGAATTTGGTTCCTTGGCTTCAGCATGTTCTAACCATATGACGGGTACTCGGAATGGTTCATAAACCTCGACGAAAACTTATACACACGTTGAACTTGGAAATGATCTTCGACTCTCAGTCAAAGGAATAGGTGATGTGAATTGGTGGTGGATGGTCGTCACACAAATAATCACAAAGGTATACTATGTTCCTGACCTCACTTCAAGTCTCAGAAGTCTTGTACAGTTACAAGAAAGAGATGTCACAGTTTTGATAAACAGGAGAATGCAAGTTGTATCACCCACAAAGAGGGTTGATAATCACCTCCAGATGACCAAGAACAGACTGCTCTGGTTAGAGCTACTCTAAAGTCTAAAGAGAAATGTTTGAAAGCAAAAAAGGAGATCCCAGAACAATTATGGCACAGCGATTGGCCATGTGACAACAAAAGCCTAGAACAATGCAGTTCAATCGGATGGTAGAAGGTTTACCGTATGAAGCTGAGTCAAGTAAGCATGTAAGTGTGCAACCTCGAAGAAAGCAAATAAGGGAGATCATACCAAAGAAGAGCCTATGGAGAGCATCTAAGAGGCTAGAAATCCACACTATCTATGTGGACCCATCAATCCAACATCCCCTATGGGAAGAGGTATGTTATGGTCATTGTTAATGATTTTTCTCGAAAGGGTTTGGTCTATTTTCTTGAAAAGAAAAGTGAGAGTTTGATTATTTAAGAAGCTCAATATCATGGTTGAAATGAAATTGGAGAAAAATAAAGTGTCTTAGAATGATCATGGAGGAAGAGTTTACTTCAAAGCTTTTAATGAATTTTGTGTGAGAACATGGAATCAAAAGACAACTTACCACTGCATTCACTCCACAGCAGAATGGAGTGCCAAACGTACGAAATATACACTGATAGTATGGTAAGATGTCTGTTGATTGAAAAGACCATGCGAACTATTTTTGGTCTGAAGCAGCAAATTAGGGATGTCTGTGTTGAACAGATGTCCACAACATCTATTGTAAACATGTTCCATAAGAGAGTGGTCTGGAAAGAAACCAAAAGTTGACTACTTCAATATTTAGGTGCATTGGGTATGTATTTACTCCTTCCCAACTAAGAACTAAGTTAGACAACAAAAGCATTAAGTGTGTCTTCTTAGTATTAGTAGGGAATCAAAGCTTACAGAATGTTTGACCCCATCCAAAAGAAAGTTATAATTAGTAAAGATGTTGCCTTTATTGAAGTGAGGGATGGGAATGGGGTAGAGAATTGACAGGTCAGGAAGATTGACTTTCCCTGATGGAGACATAATAAATGGAGAGAAGATTGGGAATGATAAAGGTGATGGGACTGGACCTACTTTAAACCTAACCTCCACCTATGAAAGCAATAACACATAAAATACTGTTGGTGAAACTAGTGCCTCGGTCTTCCAAGATAACTTGCAACAAGTAGTTCCCACCCTCCGGTCAAGAAGCGATAATACCCCAGAAGAAAGAGAGGAAATCCTCTCGAAGAAGAGTTAGAACACCTGGTTGTTTGTCTGATTATATGAGCGGGAAGGAATGTCAGAGGATGAAGCTCACTATGCCATGTTTAGTACAACTGATGATCCAGAAAGTTTTGAAGAAGCTGTGAAGAAACGAAGTGGGTAAAGCGATGGAAAGTGAGATGAACTCTATTTTGAAGAATGGGATGTGGGAGCTTGTTGATCTTCCTGAACGAGCTAAGCCATTGGTTTAAATGGCTATCAAGACTAAGCTGAATGAAAAGGCGAAGTGGACAGTATAAAACCAGATTGGTAGTAAAGGGCTACTCTCAAAGAAGGGGAATCGACTATGATGAGATTTATGCACCAGTTGCATGATGGGATACAATTCGAAGTATCATAGCTATTGCAGCTCAGGGTGAATGTATCATCTATCAGTTAGATGTCAGTGTGCGTTTTTGAATGGAGAACTGAAAGAGACTGTATTCATAAATCAACCTCAAGGTTTTATTAAAAAGAGTGAAGAACATATGGTATGCAAACTAGAAGGGCATTGTATGGATTGAAACAAGCGCCCCGGATTGGTTTAATTGTATTGAAAAGTACTTTATGCAGGCTGGATTTGTCAAGAGTCATTATGATCATACACTTTTTATAAAAAGAAAGACAGAAGGTATGGTGATAGTAAGCCTCTATGTCGATGATCTAATTTACACGGGAAGAATGAAAGTATGTGTGAAGAGTTCAAAATTCAATGATGCAGAGAATTCGAAATGACAAACTTGGGCAGAATGAAATACTTTCTTGGGGTTGAAGTGATCCAAGGAAAAATGGTATAAGCATGGTGCAACCAAAGTATGCAAGATTTTTAAAAAAGTTTCATATGTGGATAGTAATGGGGTGAAAAACCCAATTGTCCCAGAACAAATATGACTAAAGCTAGTGGGAAGGAAGGTTGATGAAACCATGTACAAGAGCATAGTGGGCAGCTCATGTATCTTACAGTTGCAAGATCAATTTTGATGTACTCAGTCAGCTTCATTTCCAGATTCATGTCTGATCCACGTGAAGAGCATCTGCTGCTGGCAATAAGGGTTCTAAGGTATGTAAAAGAAACTCTTATTTTGGTCTGTTTTATGATGGGATGAAGGAAGGAAGGTTTCTTGTATTCCGGATAGTATTATGCAAGAGATGTGGAGGATAGAAAATGCACCTCTGCTTATATGTGAATCCTAAGCCATCTAGCTATATTTTGGAGCTCAAGAGAACAAGAGATTGTTACCATGTAGCACCACCCATTGTGCTGCCATTGTGTTTGGTTGAAGGGTCTGCTGGAAGAATCAGTAAAGAACCATTGGGGGTAATTGATATACAATGTGATACAACTCTACAATTAAACTCTCAAAGAACCCGGTCATGCATCGAAGAACCAAACACATTGATCTACGTTCCATTATTTAAGAGATTTGGTGAATGAAGGCAAGGTCCCAATTAAAGTACTGCTCTACTACAAGTCAGATTGTTGATCCAATGACTAAACCTGTGAAGTTGGAAACTTGAAAGGATGAGAAGAATGAGGGAGTTCAAGAGATCAACGGTAAACAGAAGTGTGAGCCAGCTTCAGTTTAGGAAGGATTGTTGGGTTCAGTATTGTCTGCATGTTAGTTTGATCCAGTATAATAATAGGCCTGGCCCAAGTGTGTTCGAGTCTGCATATGCACGTTTATTTTCGTAATGTTTGCATGGTAGTTAGGTTTAAAGTGTCCCATGTTTTTCCTGGTTTGTGAGAAATCATGGAGTAGTAATGGTGCACGTTTAGAGTTAGTTTTCTTTACTTTGTAGCTATTTATAGCATGTTATATTTGTGAATGAATGATTAAAATTGTGAGTGAACACGTTATACCTCCGTTATAAAATAACCTCTTTGTTAGAATCCAACAATGGGAAGTTGCATTAATGCATTTTTTGACCAACTAACATGGCCCGACTATAAGACGAACTGCATTAACTCAAAAGCTTCATCAAACTATGGTTTATCGCATAGTTACAGGATTCACCGGAAGTCCTAGCTATTTTCGAATTGGTTCGAACTGACCGCATTCATATTCGATAGCGACTCAGTCGCTAGTGGTTCGCTCAAAGGTTCGATTGGGGTTCGCGTTCTGGTTCGATTGTGGTTCGTGGCTGCAATTGCGCTTGTAGTCCAAGAAATTTCGCTATCGATTCGAGAATCGAGTAACCATGATTCGCGATTTATATAACTGTGAATTCATGAATTCATGAAATTGGAGGGAAAATTAATTTCAACCTAGACCAATCGAATTCCAGTGGTATTCAATTTCAAGGTTTTTTCTTTAGAGGGAAAATGGCAACTACCTTACGCTCTTCCATCCACATTGAGTCAAATTAAGTCTCCAACACTTATAAATGGCTATGAGTTCACCTTATTCTCATCACAACTCATTATTTCATTCTTATTCTTTCTTCTATACCCTTTTATCCTACTTTCTATCTATCTCAAAATGGTTTTTGAGAAGAAACACTATTGATTGGTACACAAAGATGAAACTGATAGTGTAACCCAAATGATTATGTTGCTTTCAAACATGCTTGTTTTTAATTATGTGGAGTGAACAGAATTGATTGGTACACCGAACCGGATCGAACCGGAATGAACCTAACCCCTACGACCGGATTCGTGGCCTCTAGCGAATCGCGAACCCGTTCCTCGTTTTCGAACCGGAGCGAACCGCGAATTAGGTGACTATGGTTTATCGCCATCTCCTCCATCTGTTACCACTACTTGATCCCTTTTTCGGATCGCCCAGGGTCCAAGGTTACTCTCTCTTCTCCCCATCATCACCCTCTTCTTCATCCTCCCGCTGCAAATCTCCACCGTCCATCTCACCTTCCCCACTTTCTTCTACCTCGTATGGCTCAGTAACTTCAAACTCTTACTCTTCGCCTTCAACCGCGGCCCTTTATCTTCTACACCGCGTTACCAATCCTCATTTTCATCTCATCGCTTTGCTTCCCATCAATCCTAAACAATCCAATAACAAAATATCAGATCCAGTTCCAGTTCCGTTTTCATTTGGTAAACATACTCTTCTGACGGCGTTTAAAGCTCTACTCTCCTTGTCATATAAATATCTATGGAGCCAGATGGTGGGGATTTTTGTGAGCTTTGTGGTGTCGGGGGGGATGCACGAGTTGATGTTTTATTATGTGATCCATGTTCGGCCACGTGGGAGGTGTCGTGGTTTTTTGTAGCGCTTGAGATTCCTGTTAGAAGGCAGGCTTCGGTTACACAGGTTGGTGTCTGGTGTGCTTACGATCGCGTTTTTTGGTGGTCACCGGTGCTTGGTTGTTCTTCGCGCAACTATTAAACAACGGTGTGGATAAAAAGATCATAAACGAAACTGCAACTTTTTTAAGAATATTACGTCTAAAATCTGAATGGAGGAAGTACTGAGATGTCATGATGCCGACCACCTAAAAGCATTAAAAACGTGTCTAGCTGTCATATTAAACTCACCTTTTTTTTTTCAATAAAGTTATTAGGGGTAAGAAAACAAAAACATCAAAATGATTATTTTATATTATCACCACTTTTATTTTAATACTTGTCTTTCATGAGAATGTTCAACTGACATTTCTCGTTTTTAAGGAGAAACCCAATGGAGCTTTCTAATTTCATATTCTAAAATCAAGTGATCTTTTTTACTTTTTGTTTCTAAAAGTTCTTTTGATAATATTTGTATTATTAAAAGATATAATAGATATAGGAAAGATTAGGAAAAATTACTATACAAAGTGTAAACACGGTGGTTGTAAGGTGGATGGCGTGTGCCTACGGAGGAGGACGGTGGCGGAAGACGGTGGTGGTGGGTGGTTTTGTGCCGGAGTGTGTGGCGGTAGAGGTGGTGGTGAGAAATGGTGGTGTAGTGGTGGTGGTGTAGTGGTGGTGTTGAATGAGTAAGAAGAAGGGCAAAATGATCATTTTACAACTACTTAACGGAATAAATTAACGGGCATTTGATCAAATGATGAAACGTGTAATATTTTTCCAAACCTTAGGACTAAACATCTAATTTTTCAATCCCAGGTTCAAAGGTGAAATTTGAGCAAACCTTAGGGACGCTCCGTGCAATTTTCTCAATTACGCAATTATAATCACGTAAGTTATACGCACAGAACATCCATGTTTTTTATAAAATGTTAATATTTTTTATAAAATAAAGTATAGCAATATTATACTCAAATTCAAAAGGATAAAAAATAAGATTTTATGATGTAATTTTTTTAAAGAAATAATATTGTATTAAAAAGTTATATGCGTTTAAAAATTAAGGAAATATGAAAAAAAATCAACAGTGTAGGCGATTTCTAAATTTACCCCTCTAACTTCTTTCTTGCGTGATTACTCTCACATATAATCTGAAACGTTGATTTCCTAAATCAATGGTTGTTATCAATTCGTACACTTCGTACAAATTTATCACTTTATACCGTAAACTTTTCGAATACATATAAATGTCAAGAGAAATACCATGTATCCGAATTATTGTTTATGTAATGCTAATTAAAATTTGCAAGTTAATTTGTAGTTCACATGTTATTTTCATTTTAAATTTTGAAATAAAATTTCAGTCCCCACCAAACGGGACCTAACTGTAATTTGTAGTATCGGGTTGCACAGCATAATAAATATTATTTACTATTGATATGACTTGCACATCATAATAAATATTATTAGGCATCCGATATATAATAGTGTCACAATTATAAATCAACACGTCAGAATTCTATACAGGTCACATAGTTTTATACGCATCGTATAAGTGGTCGTATAGCCTATATAAGACGTATAACCCATCTGCTAGCCCTCTGAATTTTCCTTCGTATTCCAATATCGAATTTTCTTATACGCATCATATTGGCTTGTATGTTTCGTATTTGGGGTTGTACAGGGGGTGTATAGCCCTCTAACAGTCTGCCTTTAATTTTCATCGTTTTCAGAGTCGTTGACTTATAGGTCGTGTAAAGAACTATATAAGACATATAAGAGACCGGTGTCAGTTATTATGGTGGGTGTCTTAATACTAGAACTTACATTATTAACTCTTGATAGGCAATTTGAACAGCATAATAATATTATTAACTATTGATAGATTAAACTACAATATTATGTCTATAAAAATACATTCATAGCAATTAGAGTTGCATAACAGCCATGCTAGTAGTCTAGCTAACAGCTCACGCTATAGCTTTTAGAATGGTAAATTTATTATACTTCTGCTCTTAAATTACACCGCATATACATACACTTGTCAAGATGACATTGAACCTCCCCGAAAGGTGCTTCTAGAGGCAAATCATTTGCCACTGGGCCACCAACCAGGGGCGGATTTATATGGGAGGTAGAGGTAGCCCGGGCTACCCTCAACTTTCGTCCCTAAGTATAATTTTTTATTTTATATCATTGTATGTGTCGGGATACCACTGGATGAAAACTAGGATACCTCTCAATTTTAAAATGATAATATGTAGTTAATTTAAAAGCCCAAATATGAGTTTAATTAGAAGTCCAAAATATATTTAATAGCTTAACCCAAATCCAAATTAAAAAAGTTAAAAGCCCAATTAGTCTAATACAGTGAATATGTTAATTAAAAGCCCAATGAACTGACAATTAAAACCATCGATCATAAGCTGCTGCTATGTTGTTGTAGTGCTATCCGTTGTAGCTGCTGTCTGCTACTCTAGGGCTTGTAATTTATTTAATATAGTTTTTCTTATGTTTAGATGAAATTAGACTTTATGACTTATAGCATTGATTGTTTAGTTTTAATTTTTATTCTAGATTTCTAGACTTTGTGATCTATTAATTGTAATTTTTTTTTTTTTAGATGAAATTGAACTTTCGGTTAGATTTTAGTTTCTAATCATGAATACTAAATTTGTTAATTGTTATTGTGTACTTGTGTAAATGTGTAATTGATTATAGTTTCCATTTTATTATAAAATTAGGGGATTTGAAACTTGGTAGATGAAATCTCGTTCTAAACATGTTTTTATTTGCAATTTTTTTCATTATTAAATAAATATACCATAGAAAAATTCATATTAAATGAATGTACGGCAAAAGAAATTTCATTATTGAATTAATGTACCGTAATTTTTTTTTATATTGAATGAATGTATCGTAAAATTTTTTTTTTTTTATACCCCTGAATTCTTGGGGTAGATTCGACATTGCCACCAACTCTAGTGGTAATAGCTCTCGCAATTATGACTATATTCCGATGGTCCAGACGGCATAGGGGTGGCGGCGGCGGCCAGCATGATAGAAGAAGAAGAAACATTGGCAAAAGAGGAAAATGTCGTGAAATGAGTACAAGTCAAGGAGATAAAGATGATTCAAAATATTGGTCGCTTTGCAGATGAATACATGAAATGGAAAGACAAAGATGAGAAAGATCAAGAGGCTCGTCTGGCGTGGAAGAAACCACTACCACTACTGTGAAGGTAAAGCAAGTCAGTGCTGCAATATCGGGATTGAGGGGTGATTGTTGAATTATCCCGATGTTGTTTTTATACTTGTTAGTTTCGTTAGAAAGTTATGTTAGTATAGTTAGTGGCTAAAGTGTAACTCTTATAAATAATAGCGTTAGATGGGCAAATGTTGTAAAATTAAACAAACTGAAGTGTTGTTTTGTGAACTGTTTGTAAAATTAAACAAACTGTTGCGACCGCTAGCCACCATTTGTAAACATCATTCTTTTAGAAATCACAATACAAAGAATGTCTCCTTTGAATTATCATACATACAATATTGATTTGCACTATCTTGTGTTCAATTGATCCAACCCGTGCCATCAAACTCACCATTTTAGGATTAATTTGATTCAAAAAAAACTTGTGTTTTGTAATACAAGCCGACTCCATGATTATTTAATATCATTAAGGTCATTTCGGGCTTCCTCATTCACTCTAATTTTGTATCATTTCATACTGTTTTGTTCAAGTTTCATTTATAAAGTCAAATTTTCTGATACCTTAACACCGTGCTTTAACTATCATGTTGAACGTCACTCGTTGAAGTAACTCCATTATTTCACCATCCAAGAGTTCATATAATATTTAAAAAAATAAAAATGATACTAAAATATAATTAAAAGTAAATAAAAAATAGAATAAACTGTTATTATAGTTCATATGGGTCGATAAAATTCGTCATTTTAATCCATTAGTTTACACCTTACATAGGATACATTGTAGTTTTAAAAAATTATCATTTCCATCAGATTCTCATAACACCGTTAATTTCATTTTAGATTTAGTTGGCATTTTAGTCCTTTTTTTTGTTAAGACCCTAAAATAACCAAAACCATCACTATTTTGAACGACATATATCATCTCCCACAATTTTTAATTATTGCTAATTTGAATCCAACAGATCGAAGTTCATGATACCCTGTTCTTGTGGATCTTCTACATCAATTTGACACCTTTAAACACTAGGCGAAGATATTATTACCATGCTAGACTGCTAGAGTTTTACGTATTCAATTTCATGTTCTTAACTTACTGATCTAATTTATGTAACAACAATGTTAGGGCTCATTATGGATTTATTAATTGGACGGGTCCAAAAATATGCAGAAGAGTAGTTGAAATCATCCCTGGGTTGTTACGATCCATCAAATGCTCACAAAGAATTAGCAAGAAGAAGTGAAAAGCAAAGAGATTAAAGTTTGTGTTATGTATGAGTAGGGTCATTTTCATTATCGGTCTTTTCACCAAATAACATAAGATGTTGTTATGATCTTTTCGGCATCCCGTTTGTAATGTATTTTTCTGTATTATACTTATTACGGTTGATCTAATTGCATTATTCTTTTGAGTGTTCTTTTTGGTATCCATTTTGGTATTAAAGTTCTACATTTTTTTACGGAGTATCATTTTTGTATTAAATTTGTATACCTATTGCCTCGGCACATCAAGGAATCATTTTGGGTATTAAAGTTTCATACATTTGTCAATTCAAAAGGAGTGTACTGGGAATTTTGGTATCAATGTTGTATACCAACTGCACTACTGCAAAGTGGATTTATATCGAATTTTGCAGATTCAAATTATGCTTATAATTGATTGTACATTTGTACATAGCTGATTTTACACAGCCTTGATTGTAACAAGATCTCCTATTGCAACAAGGAATCATTATTTCTTCATTTCTTTCCCTACGGGTTTAGTTTAGCATTAATGTACATAACTCATTTACCTATGAAGTATCAATTTGGTTTTGTTTTTCTTTCATGCTAATTCTGAAAATACATATAAATTGCTTATAATTATAATATGAAAAAACTACATCTAAGTATAAATCTTTTAACACGTATGACAAACTATCTAAAATTGATTTTTAGTAGTTTTTGGCTATTCCATCAGTTACATCTATTAATGTGATGAAAACTTTAGTGAAGGAATGAACTTTGATGCAGTTAGTTTTTCTTTATGAGATGTCCAGATGTGCAGGTTGTTTTTATACATGTGTGATACACAGATTGAATGAAAAATTTTGAATATCAGATATAATATATATTAATTAAGATTTACGAATCGTAAAATGGAAAATATTGCTTTCATTCACTAAAAAATAAATATTGATTATCATCTTCTTAAATATTAATTTCAAAATAGAAAACATAACAACATAGAGTTTTTAACATAACTAGGGGTTTACCCCACCCGCACGATGCCGCGGGAAAGATGTTATAAGAAAACAGTGTCCAAAATGTTCACCTTAATGCCTTCAATGACATATTTAGCTTGAACAATGGACCTTCTAGCGCAAGAGTTTATACGGATCTTAACTCTTGTATACTATACTAGCTTTAGTAAACCGTGTATTACACGGGTTGATTTAATAAAATATTAAATAGAATAAAAAGTATTAATTATAAAACGATATACTAAGACATGATATGATTGGAATTACATATGAGTAATAACTATAAGTAATAAAACAATAATATAAACTTTTTAATTTTTTTGTTTTTTTCAAAAATAAAGTAAACATTTTGTTTCAAAATAACGTTTTAAAAATTTTGTATTTTTAAAAATTTCCTTACTATAAATTCCTATTTTAATTATTTTTTATAATAAATTTACTTAAAAAAACTAATTTTAAAATATTACATAAAAATAGTTTGATTTTTTATAAAAAACTCTTTTAAAAAATCTATTTCTATAGAAATAACATTAATAAAAAAATCTATTTTTTAATTTAATAAAAACTAATTATAATATAAAAATAAATAAACAATATTATTAGTAATTAATGTAGTTATTTAATATAAGGAAAACAAAAAAATTTTGATTAAAATGAATGTAATGCTGACACCTAGCACTTCATTTACTCTTTTATTAAAATAGTAAGATACAAGGCATATTACAATGGCAAATAAAAATGCGTGAAAGAAAGCGGTACACATCAGATAGTTTAAAAACCCGCTTGCATTACATGAAAAGTCAAACATGGAGTTGAAATATAACACATAAATAAATTTGCGTTTTATAGATAATAAAACTCAACATCAAGACAATGGAATTCCCCTAGGCTGCCCATTAAGCAAACAGTAAAACAATTTTACTTGGCTAAGCATATAAAATAAACAATATCTCTAAAAAATCAAATTGATTGTTTACACATTATTACTTGGCTAATAATTTTAAATAACCAAGTTTTTTCAAGACAAAAGCAAAGAAAAATTGTGCAACCTAATCGCAATGGTTATTTTAATTTCTATAATTTACCTAATATTTCTGTATCAAGCAAATTGATGTGTATTTAACATTTCTACAAAATGACTTAAAATATGATAGAAATCGTAGTTATGCACTGAAATTATACATTTAACCTATTTGACACATTTGGTCGGTCAATCAAATATTTTGAAAAATCATAATCATCTATTCTTTACACTTGTTTTGGTCCAAAGTCAAACCTATGCATTTGCATCTCACAAGTTTGATATTATAATATCCAATTTGAAGCAAATTTAGTTTTGAAGCATTACATGACACAGCCACTAACTTGTTTGTGGCCTAAACTTTCAAATATCAATAGGACAAAGAGAAGGTCAAATTATACCTTCAGATTTATTGAGCTACACCCAAAAAGCTCTGCTCTTCCAAACTTTCTGCCCTCCTGATTGCTCTTCTGTTGTTTTTAGAGCAACATCTACTTTAAGAAATTCGCATTGTATAAGTGTTTTTGTTAACGGAAGGGCGAAATACTAATTACATCTTTATGTGTCTGTGTGTACCTTATCTGCCATCTAATCGATTCAAAACATGCATTAAAGAGCATCAAATTCTCGACTCATTTGGCAAGAAATAATCTACTAACAACAGTCGCTAAAATTAAGCAATTGATTTGATTCAAAAGGTCGAAATCTATTTGTTAGATTAGGGATCGGCAATGATAGCTAATATCCACCAAATATGGCCAAAATGATCCCTTTTTGTTATGGCAATATTTTTCCCAAACACCAAGCAATGATGAAATCTACACATAAAAATAACAATAATGCATAGTCTGATAATTTTATAGAAATTATCAGTACCAATTTTTAATGCATATGATAAAATGTAAAAGGTCAAGTTTTCGTAATTACCTATGTTTCATCAAAGCAAGACATGGGCATAGAGCATATGCAACAAAAGATGTAAATCAAGAAAACAAACATCAAAATATGGTTGACCAAACTGAGAACAGGTACCAAGAACGAATATCAAGAAATCCAAATGTGATTGTTATTGATTATGAAAGAATTCAAGTGTACATATTGCTAACGGCTACTAACGACTACTTATAACAACAAAACTAAAAAATTACAATTCTAGTCCCTCAACTAACTTGGAATTACAGAATACAACAAAACTAACATACTCCCCCTTAATTTCAAGTTACACATTACATCAGCTTTTCAACTCCCAACAAGAACCTCATTTCCAAAAACTTTATTCTTGACAATGGTTTTGTCAAAACATTAGCAGTTGCAAATCCCCACTAATGAAATCAACTTGAATTTGATTTCGTTCAATACATTCCCTTACAAAATGAAATCTTGTATGAATATGCTTAGACCTCCCATGAAAAACAGGATTCTTCATCAAGGCAATTGCAGACTTATTGTCTACTAACAGCACCACCTTTTTTTGCTCTTTACCGGTCAACTCTTCAAGCAGCCCACTCAGCCACACTACTTGACAAGCTGCTGAGGTTGCAGCCATAAATTCAGCCTCACAACTTGATAGAGCCACCGTTTGTTGCTTTTGTGAATGCCAAGACACAATACAATCATTGTAATAAAACACATTTCCAGAGGTACTTCTTCCATCATCAGTGTTTGTCAAATGATTACTATCACTATATCCCACCTAGTTACCACTACCGCCCTTTTTGTATTTGATACCATACTGCAAAGTACCCTTAAGTATCTGATCTAGTGTTTCACAGCCTTTAAATGAGCTTCCTTTGGATTTTGCATGAATCTACTAACATATCCCACTACAAAAGCTATATCTGGTCTAGACTGGGTTAAGTACCTCAATGAACCCACTAACCTCCTATAAGTTTTGGATCAACATCTTCTCCACCTTCATTCTTAGAGAGTTTCAAACCTGGTTCCATAGGGATTTTAGTTTCATTACAACCCTTTAAGCCTGCTAGTTTTACAAGCTTAGTGGCATACCCTGTTTGCTTAATTAGTATCCCTTCCTTGTCTTGCTTGACTTCAATCCCAAGATAGTAACATAATGGGCCCAAGTCAGTCATCTCAAACTTTGATTGCATCTGATTTTGAACCTAACTATTTCAAGTGGATCACTTCCAGTCACAAACAGGTCATCCACATACGCTCCAAGTATCATTACTAATTTTCCTGTATGTTTGACATAAACAGCTTGTTCATGTTGACACCTCTTGAAGCCCAACTCTATCAAGACTTCACTCAACTTCAAGTTCCAAGCTCTAGGCGTTTGTCTAAGTCCATATAGCACTTTTGACAACTTGTACACCTTTGTTTCCAATCCTTTCTTCTCATAGCCATCTGGTTGCTTTACATACACACTCTCTTTCAAGTCTCCATGTAGGAAAGCAGCCTTGACATCAAGATGATACACAGACCAACCCAATTCAGCTGCTACAGCAAGTATTAACCTGATAGTTTCTATCCTAGCAACAGGAGCAAAAGCCTCTTCAAAATCAACTCCCAGTTGTTGGACATAGCCTTTAGCAACCAACCTGGCCTTATGCTTGGTTACATTCCCATTGTATCTTTTTTCAGTTTAAACATCCATTTTAGACCAATTGGATTACACTTCAAAGGAGGATTAGTTAAAACCCATGTCTTGTTCCTTTCTATGGCTTTGATTTCATCATCCATAGCCTTCTTCCATCTTTCATCCTTAACTGCTTCTTTATAAGACACAGGTTCTCCTTCAAGAGTTAACAACAACTCTATTCCCTCTTCTTCTTCTTCTTGTCTATGGGCATGACTTTGAATCTTGTTGTCTAGTACATAATCAGCTAATCTAAGTGGTAACACTGGGACCCTTGCTGACCTCCTCAAACATGTTTGTTCTATGTCATTCTTGTGTGTTGCTTGACTTGAATTCTCAGCCTGTGCGACTCTCTCTTCGTGGACACTCGAGTCTAGGCTGATCTGACAAGACTAGTGCTGTTGTATACTAAACTCCTTTAACAGGTTATATTGATCAGATCCTTGTATATTACTCAAGTAGTCACCCCAATCCCACCTTTTAGTCTCCTCAAAATAGACATCTCTGCTGATGACTATTTTGTTCCTCAACACATCAAACATTCTATGTGCCTTTGTTCCTTCTTCCACTCCCAGATACACCATAGGTATACTTCTATCTTCTAATTTCTTTATCATTGGCAATACCACCTTAACATACCCTACATACCCAAACACTCTTAAGTGCTGTAAGTTTGGCTTCCTTCCCTTAAGTGCCTTATAAGGAGTGCAATGTTTTAAGGCCTTCATCTGTACTCTATTCAAAACATAAACTGAGTGTCTAACCCCCTCTACCCAAAAAATTTATGGCATTTCCATTGCTTTCATGATACTCCTTGTCAAGTTCAAAATGGATCTGTTTCTTCTCTCAACCATTCCATTTTGTTGCGGTGAATATGGTGCTGTCAATTGTCTAGTTATTCCATTTTTAACATAGAACTCATTAAACTCATGAGAGTTAAACTCCCCTCCTCTATCTGATCTCAACCTTTTATCTTAAGACCCAATTGATTCTTAACCTTTTGCTTAAACATCTTAAAGGTTTCAAATGCTTGGTCTTTGCTCTTTAGTATATTCACCCACATAAATCTTGTGCAATCATCCACTAGAAGCATAAAGTACCTATTTCCAGCCTATGTGGATGGACTTATTGGTTCACACAGATCCATAAAAATAGTTGTAATGGTTTCTCTGACCTGTAAGGGGAGGCTACTAGAAATGGGTACCTTGAATGCTTCCCAGCCATGCAGGCTTCATATAGCTTTGCTGGGGATTGATCATGGGAACTCCCATCACCATTTGCTTGTTTATCATAAACCTTATTAAGTCAAAACTCACATGGCCCAACCGACCATGCCACAACCAAGTTAAGTTGGTCATTTTCGTTTGAAAACACATGGGTGATCCAACTTTGAGCCTTATTTTGTAAAGTCTATTAGGAGACCTTTCAACCTTCATGAGTAGAGTTCCATCTTTCACAAACAGCCACAAGAACTGCTCTTTCATCTTTACTTCACATCCCACTTCAGTCACCTGCCCAAGACTTAGTATATTGCTTTTCAAGTGAAGGATGTAATAGACATTTATGAGTAGCCTATGTTCACCATCCTTCCCTTCCAAGATCACAGTTCCTCTTCCTTGAATTTCAATGCTAGAGTTATTCTTAAATTTCAATTTCCCTCCCACGTTCTTGTCCAGGCTTGAAAACACTGAGTGATCACCACTCATGTGATTCGAAGCCCCATTATCAAGGTACCAAAGAGAGTTATCATTTGGACTTGATTCAAACAAGGTGGGTAGGACTTTGTGCTCATGTAACAGTACAATCTCCTTATCTTCCGTATGAACAGTCATTCATAATGATGGTTCCTTAACATCATCTACTTGTGCCATGTTCACCTCTTGATCTTGGGTCTTTAATTGTTGACACTCAGAAGCATAGTGACCAAATTTGTCACACTTAAAGCTTTTATCTTGGATTTATCCTTCTTGAATCTTTGGTTCTTTGAGAGTCTTGATTGGTTTCTTTTCCTTTCTGAACTGATCTACTCTTCTCACTTATTGGGTGACTACCATCCTTTCGTTTTTTATTCCACTTCTTATTCCTTGTATCAACCTCCTTTCATCTGGACTACCATTCGGCATAAGTCATAAGCAATTGATCCTCCTTCTGATTCGATTGCTTATTCCTCATACCAGTTCTTTCTTCAGATGCTTTCAGCCTTCCAATTGCATCTTGAAGAACCAGAGTTTCTGAATCCACGACTTGCTCTATGGATGCAACAATTTGAATGAACCTCTCTGGTACGGCGTCCAAGAACTTCCTAACAAGCGCAGTTTCTTGATAGGGTGTTCTCCCAATTCCGATGCCTTTGATGCTATCGCGCTTAATCTTCCTACGAAGTCATCAATATTCTCCTCGTTCTTCATCTTCAACTTTTGAAACTCGGCCTTCAAGGTTTGTAACCTTGCCTTCTTGACACAATCGGCGCCAACAAATCTGGATTTGAGTGAATTCCAGATTTCTTTTGTTGTCGTCAAATTACTTACCTGAAGAACCATTTCTTTTGGCATTGCTTGGAAGAGATACGCTATCGCTGCGTTGTTCTTCTTCGCATCAACCTGAGTCCTGTCGCCGGTTCCACCACTTCCCACAAGCCGTGGACATTGAAAATTGCTTTCAATTTTACGGCCCAAATTGTGTAATTCGTGGTTGTAGGAATTGAACATTGAAGTGGAATGGTTGTATAGTTCTCTCAGATCGCAACTGCGTCCGTATTTGGATTTGGCTTTGTCATCTTCGTTCTTCGTTCTTCGTTGATAAGTTCTTCTGAATCGATTATCCAGTCTTTTGATTCAAGAACTGCGAGCTTTCTCTACTCCTTCCTGAAGCTCTGATACCAATTGAGAACAGGTACCAAGAACGAATATGAAGAAATTCAAATGTGATTGTTATTGATTATGAAATAATTCGAGTGTACATATTGCTAACGGCTACTAACGACTACTTATAACAAAAAAACAGAAAAATTACAATTCTAGTCCCTCAACTAACTTGGAATTACAAAATACAACAAAACTAACACAAACTGGAAAAATATGGTTGATCAAACTGGAACTAAAGGCTTCAATAGGAACAAAAAAACCCAAAGACATCCACTTATAACTGATGCAGTCGAAATATCAGTTGAAAAAGTGGTGGTTTTTGTCTAAAAAACATATAGTATATTAATAGATTGTATCCCCTAAAAAGTCAAACATAACTAAATACAACAAAAGATAAAGTACACCCACAGTCATATTTAAATGCAAGCTGGAATGTGCTGCCTGATCTAATATATACAATAGTTACTACCTATTTTTAAATATATACTATGAATTAGTTTTTTTCTTTTGGGTGAAAAGAGATATATTAAAAAGTAAAGACGAAAGTGAATAACCCATCCATTTTACGGAAAGACAAATGGTGTTGAAAGTGGTGGCGCGGTTGTTACAATCTCGAAAGTAAAAGATTGAAGCGGTCGTTTCTAGTACCCACAAATGCACGCTTTGTGAATCATCTTATGATGGCAATTAATAATTAGTAAGATATTATAACTCCAGCCCACATCTAGGTTTTACCATCTGTAGCACTATCAACATCTCCATGTTTCATATAACTACAATGTATAATAAATAATTAAAGATACTATTTATCTAAAAGAAGTCACATATTATAGATGTAACAATTAAATGACTTTAGCTTTATTTTCATTTTTTACTTGGACAAAACCTTCATATCTCTCTTCTACAAAATATGAATGCATTTTTAAAATGAAAATATAAATCAGGTGACTACTTCATTTCATCCATAAATACTTGTTTGTTGTAAGAGATGATTATTAACATATGTAAATCGAGGTGCATGGTAATGACTAAAGGAGTTAACTGAATCATTATATGGACTCAACAACACAGTACAGTACCTAGGTTCCACCGAGTGAAAACATTCAAGTTCAAAGTTGAAATCGAGGAAAGCAGCCAATAAACTTAATTTTTAAATAAAATTGAATAATATTCATAGTTCCAAACCTGGTTACAACATGAAAATAGTCGAGGTTGTCAGGTGTTGAGGAAAATTAATGAGTAGCAGCGATTGACCGATGGAGGGAAATCAATGAAGCAACTATAGACCAAAGTGCGGAGTGGCTTATTTAGGGTAAATCAGATATATATGGACCTGTAACTATAGACCAAAAGCAAGGAATTTCACTTTGCGTGTGTACCTTATAAGTAATCAAAACAATAAAGTTATCTTAATAACCAAGCTAGAATCCTTAGGGAGTAATCAATTGTCATTCTTTGACATGATTTCTACTTTGCTACTTTAAAGAACTATAATATCTATGCTTAAACTTCAGAAAGAGAAAGTATAACAAAAAGGATACATGTGTTTTGCAACCTACCAAATTCAACAAAATAGATATAATATGAAACACAAAAGGATAGCTCTAAGCAATCAAGTTTGAATGTTAAGTACTCAAATCAGCACGCTGCTTTATAATCTCATGTCTCATTTTCAGGACATAGGCGCTGCTCGCATCAACATTATTTAAGATGGTAGCAATATCGGCACAACGCCACCCAAGAACAGCTTTCCTCCAAGTTTGGCCTCTTCATCTTCTCCCGCAAAGCATCATTATGCTCACCACCAAGAAAACTTACAACAGTACTACATGTTGTAATAACTGAATTAATGTTGGATGTGAATATCAACCTATGAAAACAACTCTGTAACATCATTAGCCATGAAAGTTATATTCGAGTGTTCACTACTTTCTTAAATTGTTTCACTTGAAAAGGTGGATTACTAATGTAAAGGTTTTATTCAGATTATAAGATAATAAAATGCAAACATAATTTAAGTGCACCACATTCAATGGAAAAAAAAGTAAAAACATTGTAAATTGGTCAATTTAACCTTATTTCACACATAGTTTTTTAATCCTATATTATTTAATAATTATTTATAAAGTTCAAAAAACTATTGAAAAAGAATGAACTAATTAATCCAAACCCATTTTACATGTTCTAAATATTGACCCATTAGAATGTATAATACTTGGTTCACTATCATTTAGAAAGCAAAAGTTAATAGGTGTTCATACGTCATATAAAAAACAAAAATCCATGTGCCGGATCATAAAAACAACAATTTGATTCCCTTTGTTTGTTTATGAGAAAAAGTTCAATAGATAGCCATGTACAAAACAAAATAGCGCTTAAAGTTATCAATATAATTTCTCGGATGGATAATCATGAAGAAATCTAATTTTATCAGCAAATTGAGTCCTATACATTAACTATTTATTAAAATTAAAAAAAAACATATATGATCATTCAAGAATCATACCTGATTTGTGTAAACTAGAAGTGGCTGAGCAACAAACGTAGGGATCTCATCTATGAACTTATCGGCTTTACCAGAATATGGAGTATCATACCAAGTTCAAGAGATATGTTGTAGATCAAACAAACAAACACCAATCAAATAGCGACTTTCAAATGAACACGAAAACCTTATTCATCATTCGAGAACCTATGTGTTCCCATGACCCCTGTAGCGCAGCCACAATAGGCCAGTGTGCATTCTCTGTCCTGGCATGGCCGACAAAGGTGTGCATGGTCATTGTTATAGCAACCGCATGTGGGTGTTTTCTCACCCTGAGGCCTCTAATTCAATCAATGATGATAGGGTGTGTTTTCTCTAATATCTTACTTCTATGATATTGGGGTATCCTCATCTAAGACAATATAACACGATGATAGTAACGATTATTCCTCACCTTGAGCCCTCCGATTCACTCTGAATATGATGGAATTTATTTTCTCTAAGATCTTACGTCTACAATGATGGGCGTAGCCGAGATGGCATGGGACGATGATAGTCACAGTTATGTACTTGCTGGTGACGGTTTGTTAGGTCGGTGATGGGTGTCCAAGTCATCTGAGACCACTTTAGATGTGTAAACTTTGGGCCTTGATGCATTCTTGCTTTGTTAACATGTCATATTTTGTTTTTTCATTGCTTTCTATTATGTATGTCTATGATGATTAGGATTGCCCATTTAAGGCGGTTTGCCACTTTTGTATTATGTGGATTTAAGCTGGTGATGGTGATGGTTATGCCCGCATAATATTGGGTTGTTTTGGTGTTGGTGGTGCGATTATGGAAATGATGTGGATCTTTAGTTTAATTAATAGATGTGAGATGTAACGTGTTTTTGGGTGTTTCAAGAACTGGTAGTCTTGAATCACCCCGCCACAAAGCGCAAAACAAGTTACAGTTAGTTCAATACGCTAAAAAGATTTGGGAGCCCACCACCCATCCCGTTCATGTTGGTGAACAGTTCCCACAAAAACACACATACCTAACCAGGGGCGTCTTAAGGATTTTAGAGGTCTAAGGTGAAAATGAAATTGAAGGCCCTTTTAAACTTTCTCATTAAAAACCCTATCTCCTTTATCCAGGCTTGAGACTGGTAGTAATAAATTAAAAAGTTTATAATTGGCGGAGTTAAAAACTTTTTTTATATTGATAATGCTATAAAATAACTTAAGGAAAAAAATATTAACTTATGTGTGTAAATAGATTTAAATTAAATTTACTTTCTAGCTTTAGTTGTTGCAAATTCTTTAATAAGCTCGCTGTAATAAATTTCTTTTAAAACTGCTTTTCAATCCTCAAAGTAGCTAAACCGTTTAATCTTTCTTGTAATATTGTAGATCTTAAATAGTTTTTTTTATCAATTTTAATTTATTAAATCTTCGTTCCACAGAAGCTACGATTACTAGAATAGTTAAAATAATCCTATATGCAATATAGGCATTTGGAAAAAATCAAAAAAAATTTAATATAATTTAATATATTACAAAATGTATCACACTTCATATTTATAATTCTCTTAAAATTTTCAGTTTTTAAAATAAATCTAATCCATTAATATCTATATTGTCATCATGTTGTAAAACATCTTCAGATGAATACATTTTTCTTTTAAGCATTCTTCGTTTATGGATTTTAACCTTTTATACCAAATAGAAAGCCAAAAGTTACAAACTCTTTAAATTGCTTAAATCTAATTTGTAGTGAATAACTAGCTTGGTCTATTATATATAATAAGTAATCAATTTTTAAAATATTCAAAAGGATTTTTGATGGTTTCATTATCAACATTGTAATAATATTTTTTATTTCTCCGAACAATGTGTTTCTCACCAAATTTAGGTTCTACATTCATATCTTTAGCTATTATTTTAGCAACAACCATAGTCTTTCAATCCATCTTCTCTATATTTTTCTAAAAAAGAACTAAGACTATTAAGTTGTTGATCTATGAGAAGATAAAGCTACCAAAAACTCAGGAATTCAGCACTAGTTGCCAACGGCCGATTTCTTCCAAGTGCTGAATCAAGTGCCGAATCACATATGCTGAATGACTGCCGATCAGCATATGCTAAACAGCTACCAATCAAAACTAATCTAATGAGTTGCTGATTGATGCTACTGATCAACACTAAACTCCATGAGCTGCTAATCACCTGTTACACAAGGGAAGAATATCTGTACTGGTGGCTGCTGTGTTCTGCCTTTTGGAGACAACATAGTACTTAAGCTGCCTAACTCTGAGAAGCAGATTGTTTGTCTTGCTATACATTCTGTACATAGGATAGTTTATTCTTATTGTTTAGATTTCATAGTATAAAGTCCTCACACTTTTATAGTAGAGGCAAGCTTTCTTAAGCCATTTGTGTATCTGTTGAATATTATCTTTTCTACTCAGTTTTGATTAATCAAGTGAATACTTTAAAAGAACAACTTGTGTACTTATATTTACTCAAAAGTATTATTGTTTGTTAGTAAGTTATTTACTTAGATTCTATATTTGTTAACTTCTAATCAAATAGAAAAGTCGTGTTAATTCTTAACCCCGATCCAACAAGTGGTATTAGAGCTTTGGCTCTTGATTTGCTTGAAGTCAACTTTTAACAAATCACCTGTTTTGTTCTAATCACACTATCAAACACCACACTCCTTAATATCCACTTATCCGTTCAAACTTACTATTGTAGCCATCTCAAGTAAGCATGACTTGGAGAGTGGAACTTAGAACAAACCCCCCATACTCACACCACAAGACTATGATACTTGGAAAATCCGAATGGAAGATTTTTTAAGGACCCAAGATCTGAGATTATGGTTCTCTATTCTGAATGGACCATATGTCCATATGGTTCAAGCTGCTAGTGAAGGTGTAGTCATGATTTCCAAAGATCCCATAAAATACTCAGATGAAGATCTGAAGAAGATGGATGTGGATTCAAAGGCTTTATAGCTTATCAGAATGAGCATACCAAACAGCATCATCCACAGCTTCAAGAAATTCACAACTGTACAAAAATTATGGGAAGCATTGAAGGCCAGGTTTGAAGGAACTAAAGGCATGAAAGAGAACAAAAGAGATTTCTTGAAGCAAAAGTTTGAAAACTTTGGTTTCACTAGGGGAGAAACCATGACTGCCACATATCTTAGATATGTCGAACTACTAGACTCTCTAAATGAAGCTGAAGTGAAGATGGAGAATAGTGATGTTCTCAGAAAGTTCTTAAGGTCCCTACCTAAGACATGGACAATTACATTGTATCCATCAGAAGAACTAAGAATCTGAAGACAATAAGTCTTAAGGAGTTATATGGCATCCGAGTGCCTATCAGATGGAAATGGATGCAGATGAAGAATCACTTGACAAATCTTCAAACCCCTTAAAGTCATCCACTCTTATCACACCTATTCATGAACTTTTCACTCCTACTCCTGCTCCTAAGCCTACCAAATTCCTGTGGTGAATCATCAAGTACCAATGATCACCTACCCTGAATCCCCAACTGTTGAATCTCAGCCATCACCATCTTTCAGTAGATGGAATCTGTAGACCTCATCATCCTTTTCACCATCCTACTATTCAAATTGACCTTTGTTATTGAACAAGCAAACTTCTTCCAACTCTTTAAAGAAGATCTAGAATGCATTCATCCAGATGACCTGAGGAGATGGATATCAACTATTAGATAGCCATGATCTCCTTTAGGGCCAAGAAGCTTCAACAAAGAATCAAAAGAAAGTTCCTAAGGCAGAGAAAATCAAGTTTTGGATTTGACAAGAGCAAAGTAAAGCGTTTCAACTACAACCAAATGAGACACTTTGCCAAAGAATGCAAAGCACCTAAGTCAAATCCATAACCCCCAAGTTCATCAAGCTTCAAACAAACCCCCAACTATTAAAGCCCCTCTACTTCTACCAGCCAAAGACATACAACAGTTGTAGCCTCAAGAGAAGAGGTGATTAACCAGAGCTTCCAAGTAGAAGATTTAACTTCTATCAACAATGTACTGATTGTTGGAACTTGAAAGGATCATACATGCCAATTCAAGAGGTGGTTGAAGGTTGTTTTGGTTGGAAGGAGTTGAGTCAAAGAATTAATGCAGGTGAAGAAGGCAGAAGAAAAGAAGACAAGTATCGACTGTCCGCATTAGTCAATGCGGATGAGCTAGAACAAATACGGCTAAGTATTTGTTCATCCGCATTAACTAATATGGATAAGCAAAAGCAAATGCTGGTAAGTATTTGTTCATCCGCATTAGTCCATGCAGATGACATACTTAATGCTGATGCTAATCGAAGAAATACAGATGAAGACCACTACATCTGCATTAACTAATGCGGATGTACAATACAAATGCATATCAGTATTTTGTACTTAGACTAGTATTCTGATGTATAGTTGTCAGGGTAGTTTAGTCATTTTGTACATGCATTGTATCTGACTATAAATAGAATAGTATACACTATATTTAAAAGTTTTTTTTAGTGCTATATGGTTTTTGCTACAAACCCTAACACACTTTGTATTTTGTTCATCAGTATCAGTATACAAAGCATTATTAGTATTTTTCAGCATTTAATGATCATTGATTATGTATTTCAGCTACACAATCATTGCCTCAATCATCATATTCAATCCTAGTTGAGTCACATCAACTCAGATTCAGATTCAGACCCGATTAATTGGTATCAGATCCTCGGCTCTTGAATTCGTCCCAAAATCAGCACAGATCTTGAATGAAAATCAATTGAATTGGTGATTAAGTTGTTTATTAGTAAGTTTCATACTTCTAATAAGCATTCATACTCAAAATACATGAAACTTCATTAACAATCACTGTTCTGTTGACCGAGAAACTCAAGAACACAGGTCGATTGATGAATCTCAACAAAATCAAACAAAATCCACTCATAATTTCACAATATTGACCAAAATCAACCTAAAATCTACTTGACATTGGATTGTTCATCCAATTACCTAAAATCACAGCATTTATCTTCTATTGCTACTATTCACCGCATCAAGATAGGAAGAAAACTTAACATTGGACTGTTTGAACATTCTGGACATAAAAAAACTTAATCCATACTCAAACCATCTAAAATTAAGTTTATTATAATGGATTCTTCTAACGTTTTGAACTTGGTCATGCATCTAAACCTCTAATGCTTAAACACAAGTCTGAGTTTAAGCAGTGGAAAATAAGGTTTAGAAATTACATTACAGGTGTGGATCCCGACTACTGGATATCCATATGCAAAGGACCCATATTCCTATTTCACTCAATGCTGATCAAGCTACTCAGTACAAAACTATTAGAATCCATATAGAGGATCCTAGTCTAAATCTTGATGATGAGGAATACAAGAAAATCAAGATAGATCTCAAAGCCTACTCCATTCTGAATCAGGCTTTGAAAATGGATGTTCTCAAAAGACTAGAGAAATATGGAACAGCCAAAGGTGTTTGGGATGCACTGCAAATTATGTGTGAAGGAAGCAGTGAGGTGACAGAAATAAACAAAGATAAACTGGTGAACCAATATGAAACCTTTCATCATACCAAGGGTCAATCGATCTCCAAGCAGCTATATCATTTTATGCAGATGGTGAATGATCTGGAAATCATGGGGGTTACATATAAAGAAAAGGAAATGAACAAGAAGATGTTGCACAGTCTGCCGAAAAACTAGAAGCAGTATGTTACAATGCTGAAGAACACTCTTGACTTGGAGAGCACCAACTTAGACATCATGATTGCTAAGATTGAAGCATTGGAGTTAGATGAGCGAAGAAGAAATCTTAGTGGACCTCAAGTGATTGAGGCATATAAGTTTCCATCAGAAACTTATTCTGTTGAAAATGCCTTTGTGACAGAAGAAGATGATTTTCTGTCTTCCAAAGATCAAGCTAGAACAACTGGATTCATTGCTGCTTTATAACAAAACAGCCTATCATCTTCAACTCCTTCTACTGTAACACCTTCATGCATGCCTAGTGATCAAAAAGCTAAAGAGTAGAAGGCAACTTACAATGCCTTTGTGGCAAGCTTTGAGGCATACTTAGGAGGAAGACTTACTTCAGCACATCTAGGAAGATCTAAAAGAAATAGATCCAAATGATGTTGAAGAAATGGACCTGCAATGGCAAATGGCCATGATTACAATGAGAGCCAAGAAATTCTTCTGAAAAGGGAAAAAAGCTGAGTCTGAATGAGAACACAAAACTTGGATATGACAAATCCAAGGTAAAGTGTTTTAATTATGGTGTGAATGGACACTTCTCTAGGGAATGCAATGCTCCCAGAAGAAGTAACAACAATTTCCAAAGGACTCCATATGGTCAGCCATCATCTCAATCCAATTCAAGCTTTCAATCAAGCAATCAACATCAGTATCAGCATCAAAATCGGCCCCAACTGACTCATCAAGCTCAGGGAAGCAATCAACCAACTCTAATGCACTTGTCATCAGACAAGATGGAATTTATGACTGGAGCCTATATATAGAGGAAGTCAAGCCTTAATTTCAGAATCATGCTCTCATGGCTCACATTAATAATGGTCCAACTCCAATGCCAACTGAGGTAAAATCCAATCTCTGTAGTGATAAATGCATTCAAGAATTACAGGGATACAGAGACATAATCACAAGTTAGCTCTTAAAATCAAAGAAGAAAAGGTCAAATCTGAAATGTTAAAATAAGAGATGAAAAGTTTTGAAATTAAAATCAAATCACTTTTCTTAGATATTGAAAAACTCCATTATGAAAAGTACACTCTCGCAGCTGAGAATAAAAAGTTAACTGAGTTGTTAACAAAACCAAAGCTGAGCAATCGGCTACAGAAGTGAAACCTGAAAAGTTTCAATTCTCTTCTTTTACGCTGCAAGAGTTACTTGACTCATAGAAAGAGCCAAAGGATATGACTAGGATTGGATACAATTCTTGTCCACCTCCATACAATGACAACTATAGGATTATGCCTAAAGCACTCACTCATTCTGATCCAAATGAACCTAAAGTTATTGAAACTAAAACAATGGTTTCACAAATAACTATTCTCAAAACAAACCAAGTGTTTATATTGAAACCAATAAGGATAAAATTAAGTTAGGACATCCAATCAAAATCAAAGAGTGCTCAGACAAACCTGTAGTTGTCAAGAAACCAAAGAGCCTAGTCAAAGCAATGTACCTTTTGTGAAATTCATCCTGAAAATCTCAAGGTTGTGAAGAATGCTAAGGTACCAGTGAAATCCTCTGCTGAAAGCAATCTGATAGTGAGATTAAATCTCCTAAAAATTCAAGCAAATCAGAAAAGGTTTCACTAAAATCCAAAGGTAAAGCAACAGCTACTCCTTCATCTAAAGGGAAATCTCCCTTGGTTCAAAAAATCAAAAGTAAAAACTGAATCTCAATCATCATCAAATTACAAACAGGGGGTCGGTTTTGACATTTTAACAAAAAGGATGTAGACCTACTTGAAAGGGAGTCAAGTAAGGGTAAAAGGAAGCAAAAGCAGTCTCCAAAGACCAAGCCAAGTAGAATTGTGAAACAATCAACAGAAATCAAGAAGGCTGAATTGCTTCCTCATTGAAAACAAAATCTGATGCTAATCTAAAATCTGTTAAATCACATGAAGCCTCGACATCAAAATCAAAAAACAAACAAATGTACTGTGACATTTGTGACATGTCTAATCACAACATAGATGTGTGTTATTTTAATCAATATTGCTTTATCTTTGACATGAACAATCATTCAACTAAAAATTATAATTTCAACAAGTATTGTTCTGTCTGTGATATGACAAGTCACAATACATCCTGGTTGTTTCTTTAATCAGAAAGGCTTGAGAGTTCCACAAAACAAGCCTATCTCTCCAATATCTACTTACAAGTCAAAGAGTGTCAAAAGGAATCTTAACAATAATATGAAACAATCAATTAGTTCTCATCCAAGATATAAAAAACAAGTGATTTCTAAGAATAAAAAACAAACAAGTGATTTTTGAGAATCAAAAACGTGCCCAGTTTCTACATAGAAATAGGGATGAAGGATTTGACTACTCTTCAGATAGCTCAGTTGAAATTGATCAAATAAAATTGAAAGTGACTCCATAGAAATTCTTCAAACATCAAAAAGAAAAATCTTTTGCTGAAAAGATTCAAACAAGATTTGCTAAACCAAAGTTTGATCAATACCAAGCATCAACCTCTAAATCACAACTTAGAGAAAAGCATCAGAAGGTTACAGTAATTGATCGATACGGGTAACCAAAGACCATCATGCTTGGGTTGCACATTCTAACTAGTTCTTTTTATGCTTGTAGGGTCATCCATACAGGTTCAACAACTTAAGGTATGTGAACAGTGGATGCTCCCGACACATGACTGGAGACAGTTCCCTCCTTCATGACTTCAAGCATATACAAGGAACTACTATAGCATTCAATGGAAACTCACAAGGCGGCAGAATTACTGGAGAAGGATGTATAACAAATGGACGGGTGAGCTTTGACAATGTGAACTACTGTGAGTAGTTGAATTTCAACCTACTCAGCGTGTCTCAGATCTGTGACAAGAAATATTCCACTTACTTCACCAAAACCCATTGCTATATTCTAAAACCTGATTTCAAATTCCTGACAAATAAGTTGTCTTAAAGACTCCAAGAAAGAATAACACTTATGTCTTGAACCTTAATTCTACTCAACCAATAGAAGAAACATGTATTTTGTCTAAAGCATCATTTGATCAGTCACAGCTGATGATCTAGTATAGGTTGGACTTACCATTGTTATTGTGTTTATTTTGTTTATTAATGTAATAGATTAAATGTTAGTTTACTTAGTTTGTATTTTGTATTTCGTAAGTTTTGTGCCCAGCGAAACTATGAGCGAAATTGAGTTTCGCTCATAGTCAGCTGATCTAGTTCACCCAGTGAAACTGTGTTTCATCATTGGGTGAAACTAGGTTATGGTCAAGATAGTTTCGCTGTCCAGCGAAACTATAGTCTGCTTATATATTGAAAGTTTCATTCATTGTAAGCAAGTTTTGCAAACCCTAATAGTGAAATACTTATATTACAATTCTATGTATGTGGCTGGAAGTCTATTGTTATCATATTTGAGCCTTTGATTCATGTTTGTTGTGTGAGTTTGGAGATTATTGAAAATATTTGAAACTTGCTCTTGTGTCATTCATAGTTTTATGTTTATTCAGTGGGATTTCTGTGTTTTATAGATCATTTGCACTGATTATCGATCAAATGAACCAACAACATGGTATTAGAGCCTTAGTGCTCTTGATTGAGTTTTTGATGGGTTTTTAGCAAAAACACTATTCCATTCATTTTGAATCTTATCTTCTGTGTTTTTGGTATGGAAATCAATTGAAACTGATCCCACTTTGTCCAATATATATTACCTAAGTTTTTCAATTTTGTCTTTTCAGGAACTCCAGGAAAAAGAAGTTTGAAGAAGGTCAACAGCCTTGTGTTGGGATATGCATGATAGTCTCAGCCTGAAACAAAGTAAACGGTGATCGTGTAGCTAAATTAAAGTTTAAGAACTTAGTGATAAGGATTATCCTCTTAACATTTTGGCATGCACAAATTTACAAGTCCTTGTCAAAAACAGGTTGAGAGTTTTAAATCTCTACTTTGATATTTCCAAAAATTCCCAAAATCTCCCTATCCCCAACTCCTGAATGATGCTTCTCGTTAGCTCAATAAGTGCTTCTAGTCTAGCTCTTCAGAAAAGACTCTGAGTTGAAGCTTCTCATTAGCTCTTCAGAAGTATATCTCGTGATTATCTCCTCTGCTATGTGTGAACATTGACCTGGAGTGATGATCTCCTTTGTTATACGTGAGTATAGACCTAGAGCTCTCATCAGCACGTTCTGATGATCTTCTCTGTTATATGTGAGTACAGACCTGAAGCTCTCATCAGCAAGTTCAGATGATCATCTCCTCTGTTATACGTAAGTAAGACCTGGAGCTCTCATCATCGGTTCCCCAAAATAAAGGCACAGTGATTCTTAAATTAAGATCAGTGTTGAAAACCCAAAAGAAAATCTAGCAAAGTTAATCATATTGCTCAATAAACCATGAGGACAAGATAAGTCCTTTGCTAAATGTCTGTGGGGACCAAGTCATTAGAGTTTCTAAAATTAAACCAAAACATGATAAAGACAGCTGTAGATTACGTGTTGAAAAGAATAAGGCATGGGTTTAAAAGGACAAACATATCAGCAATCCCACCAATCTTTGACTCTCTGGAAAACTCCTTGAAAAAGAAGTATCTATATCCTTTTATTCTTAATTTTATCTTATTTCTTATTCTATTTTATTCTATTTATTTTATTATCTTATTTTATTTTTCTCTTGGATTTGTTTTGTGTTAGTTTTGTGGGGCGATGAAGTTTTTCGTGAAAGCTTATGTGTATATAAATCTATAAAAAAATTTCATAAAAAAAATTTTAAAAATCATTCAAAAATTATTAAGTGTTAGGTTCCAGCGAAACTAAGTTTCGCTAATCGAATCTATAGATTTGCCGGCTTATTCGCTCAGTTCTAAGCATCATGATTTCATATATTTGCCGAGCGAAACTAGGTAATATATATTGGACAAAGGGGGATCAGTTTCTCACTTTCGCATGATGAAACTGAACCCTAGTTTCTGCACAGTCACTAACGAATCTAATCTTTGTCGATTTCCACCGCGATTGCGTGTTTATAAGTTCATAGGTGGGTGTTTCGAACCTATTCCATAACATTAATCCAGATAATAACCGATAAATTTAAGTTTTAGATTGATTCGTTGGGTCGGAGTGTTCGCTAATTCATTCAGCGAAACTACGAGTGTAACCAGTGAAACTGAACGAAAGTTCAAACTTCCGAGTGAAACTGTCTAGTCATGCTGTCTGTGCGTACTTGACAGTTTAACCAGGATAGTTTCAACGAAACTATAGATTCTCTCGGGCACATGATTTTGTGTCTAAGACTCAATGAATCTATAATTTCTCTGCTGTGAAACTATAATTTCGTTATCAGCAAAACTATAGAATCGCTCGGACACATGATTTTGTGTCTGAGTAACAGCGAATCTATACTTTCGCTTGTGCGAAACTACAGTTTTGACAGCAGCGAAACTGTTAAACTTTGCTTGTGCGAAACTACAGTTTCGACAACAGCGAAACTGTTGTATTCTGCCTGTGCAAAACTACAGTTTTGACAGCAGCGAAATTGTTGTGCTTTGCCTGTGCGAAACTACAGTTTAGACAGCAGCAAAACTGTTGAACTTTCTAATTTTTATTTTGTTTTGTTTCACTTCATTGTTAATTCTTATATAAATGTTTTAACTAACCCACTTCTGTTTATTTTTCAGTTAAGATGGCAAATTCAAGAGGTGGTTGAAGGATTTTTAGTTGGAAGGAGCTGAGTTAAAGAATTAATGCGGGTAAAGAAAGCAGAAGAAAACAAGACAAGTATCGACTGTCTACATTAATCAATGCGGATGAGCTAGAACAAATACGGCTAAGTATTTTTTTTCATCCGCATTAACTAATGCGGATAAGCAAAAGCAAATACTGGTAAGTATTTGTTCATCCGCATTAGTCCATGCGGATGACATACTTAATGCTGATGCTAATCAGAAGAAATACGGATGAAGACCACTACATCTGCATTAACTAATGTGGATGTACAATACAAATGCATATCAGTATTTTGTACTTAGACTATGTGGAAATTCGATAATTGTAGGATCGAATATTGCAATTGTATTGTTACCGTTTATCAGATCTGTGATGCGAAATCTCACAGACCTGTTGATAATTTCAAGTGAAGATCTGTTGCAAGATTTAATGTATGATGATGAATGAATGATGAACAATTCAAGAACACATATTCATAAAAATTTCATTCATTCATATGGATGATGATGCTAGGAGATTACAAAGGGAGTTTGTAAGAAAATTCTCTCTCACACACACTCAACCTAATTGTCTCTCTCACTAGACTAATTCTCTCTTGTTTTTTATTGTTAGTGCTTACAATGCTTAGTGTCTAAAAAAGACTACACTTAGTCAATTTATACTCTTTACATAAATGAACAAAATTACATTAAGCCCTAATAATTACACAAATATTGTTCTAAGTCTGGTAAATTCTCTATTGCTGATGCATGACTGCCGGGTGCTAACGTCATTCGGGATGACCGCTGATGTTGATTACTGACTTTGACCATAGTTGACCAAGTTTGACTTTGGTCAATTTTCTTCGTTTTGATCATATTTTTAGCATATCTTCACCGTGTCGGTTTTGGTAATCATCATGAGATTCGCCACTTAGGTTTAGGTAAGTATCATCTTCAAATAGTCCAATAATACTCCCCCTAAGATGATGCTGCCAAAACCTCATGATTATCAAAAACCTTGGATGTTGATTGAGATGCAGTCTTGAAGTGCAACCTTCTCCCCCTTTTTGGTAGCATCTTCTTAGAAGCTTCAAAAAAAGACATTGAGAAAAAGACTTTGTTTTGACACATACAGACTTTGTTTCGGCACTTGATAGATGTTTCATCAGCTTGATCTTCTAGTCTTATTTTGAAGACTTGAAAATACACCCATTTGTAAACACTGTGGATTGCACAGGTAGCCATATCAGCAGCTTTATCTCAACTTTAGAAGTGAAGGAGAAGGATCAGACATTCTTTAGACTTGACATATACTCTCCCTCAGCAAAAGCTTTAGAGGGTGAGGAACTTTTGTGTATGAGACACCAAGAGGAGGATTCTTAGTTCTCAGCAACTAGCAGGAGATCTTTGAAAGAAGCAGGAGTGTTCACTTAACATCTTGAACTAAATGAGAAGCTCAGGCATGTTATGCAATTCATCACCTACAAAAGTCTAAATCCTCTCAGTAGAGGTATTGCGTGGAAGTTTCACTCCTAAATCAATAACACATGTAAATCTACCAAAACTAAGTAAAATACTTAAAATGACAAATCTTTTTATAATTTTATATTTTTCAAAATTATGATATTTACAAGCATGAATCCTTCAACTGCAATGAGATCATACCAATCCAAAATCCTCTACATCTAAGAATTTAAAGTTGGAATAGACATAGATGAAGAACAAAGTTGATTGTAAGTATGTTTGTCCACTTAAACTCATGCAAGGATCTATTTTCAACACTTTGTGATATTTATCATGTTTTGGTTTGATTAGATATGATAATTGAGTACCTCACACTCAGAAGTATGGAAGAATAACCCTCCTCATGAAATTCAAGGTGTCACTTTATCACAACTTGAACCAGGCTACTTAGAGTATAAATTCTCATGATATGATCCACTTTAGGATTCTTTTGGATTTGATCCATATTGGGATTCTTTTACACTTCACTTTGGAAGTTGATCCTTATTGGGATTCTTTTACATTTCACTTTGGAAGTTGATTATCATTGGGATTCTTTTAACTTTGATCCATATTGGGATTCTTTTCTTTGCCTTTTTGGCATGCATCAGCACTTTTATTACAAGGTCAACTAGGTCTGTGCTCAGCACAATAGAAATTGTCCTTATGTTTACTCCAGGTCTGTATTTACATACAACAAAGGAGAAACAGATGCTTTTATCAATGTGAAATTTATATACCATTTTCGCATGGTGTGCTTAGGTAACCACACAAGCAAACACTTGGAAAAGTCATTGCTTACCAATACCCTAAGATGGCTTTGGTCCATAATGCATATTGATTTAGTTCATCAGAAATATGCTTATCTTGAATCCAAGCTGAGCCTACTAACATATCAAACAGGGCCTTGTTAGTCTTTATTGATCTGAAAAATAGATGTAGAAAATAGTAGATGAGTGTACTATCATTTCTCATGTAAATGCAGGAAGATTCAAAATTAATTACATAATAGTAATATTTTTGGACTTTTCTTGATTTTCTAATTTATTTTTAGGATTTTTGGTTTTGAGAAAATAAAGAAATGGCATATGTGTTTTCAAATCAATAGAGACCATCAATAGTTAGTCTATGTAGCAATGTAATCAGACTAAGCAGATGAAATGAAACATCAGTTGTTTCTTGCATTACCATCATAGTTTCTATGAATGATTGATGTCCTGCATTGAATCATGGTTAATTTCTGCTCCAGTTGGCTCTATTGCATCAAAAACATCATGAGCAGGAAGAACGTTCCTGTGATGGGAAGGGATCAGCACTGCTAACTTTTCTTGGGTTGCCCGGCCTCTATAACTGTCCTTATCACACTAGCAAATCAGTTAGATATCTCAACCCAGGCCATTACTATCCTGAACTGTCCATTAGCATCTTTATATGTGACTTGCTGGTATGTGTATGATTTTGCTTTATCTGATGATGTATCAGATTCACCTCCTGAAATTGTTTTCTTTCTCTAACATTGTTTTGATTTTAAACCAACTGACTCAACTTTAGTTTGTTTAACAAAAGGAGTTTGTTTGGCTTTTGAAAATCTTTTGGTTGGTTTAGAATTATAATCATGATTATAATGATTTGATGGATATGATCTTCTATGATAGCCATTATGCCAAGTATTATTCCTATATCTGTTATACTTATGTTGTGTGTATAACCTAGGATAATGTCTTGGTCCCCAATAATCATAAATATCATAGAGAACCATAGCCTTTTGTTTGTTGTCAGGCTTTGCTACTTTGGATTTTTGTGGTTGTGTTTGTTTTGGATTGATTTCTTCAATGACATGGTTAGTACATGTCAATGTTGCTTTGTTTGGTTGGTTGGTTTCTTCATCACTGTCATCACTTGTAGGATCTCTATCTTGACCATCATATGAATGAAAGGTTTTATTCGGTGGTGATTCTAGTTTGAGGTACAGCTTTGATGTTGTTTCAGGAGAAGTGATTTGACTGAAGTGAATGGTGTGTATGTTAGAGGATAGTCATGCATATTTGAATCTTCTTTGACTGGACTTGTCATTGAAGTTGGCATTTCTATGTAGTTATCATTGAAAGGAGGAGGTACAACATGTTTTGTAGTTCCAGCACTCTTCTTCTGATCTTTTTATGCATCAAGTAGTTCTTCCAACTTGCTAGCAGTCAGCTTTAAATTCTCAAGTTCAACTTCTGTTGATGCATGATCTGCTTTTGTCTTTGTTAGAGACTCAATGAGGCTTTTAACTTGAGCTTGAAGACTAAATCTTTCTCCAAGGAGTTTGTCTACATCCTTCAGCAAAGAATTGATTTTATCTTCAAAGGCTTTATGTTGTATCTTTAGTTATGCATTTGTAGACTTTTCTGTATTGATTGCTTGATTTAGACGCTCAATGAAATGTTGGAATTTATTGATTGTTTTGGTTGTACTTTCTTCTGATATTTTGGCTTCAACTTCAGCCTTTATATTTGTTAACTTCATAGAGAGTTTAGTTGCATGAGCATTCAGCTTGTGGTTTTCTTTAAGCAAGTTATCAACTTCTTTCTCTAGTGAACTGATTTGATTAGCAGAAGTTTGTAGTTCCTCTGCATGTGAAGCTCTTTCCTCCTTTATCATGTATGCTAGATTGTTGCAATATTTCTGATATGTTGTATTCATCTATGCATGCTAATGAGCATAGATTGATCTTTCTGTCTTCAGGAATTTCAGGCAATGGAGGAATGTTTGTGTTGTTGTTGTTTGTGGCTTTTGCAAGCTCAGCAGTTAACTCTTCAAGTTTGATTTCTTGTTGAACCATTTTTTCTTGCAACTGGTTCATCTCTTGAGCTAAACTGATGTTTTGTTGATTAAACGTCTTGATTTGTGCTTGATCATTTCTTTGAGATTATTCCATCTCTGACTTGCATTTGATCAAATCATTAGACAATGTGTTGTTTGAGTTTGCAAGATAACATAAATGTAAGTGCATCAGTTCTTTCTTAATGAGACTGATTTACAACTGAATATTTGTCTTGTCAAATAATGAATTGTTGTTATTGTTTGATATGCTGTTGTTGTTTGGTTGGTTGCGGCTTTTGTTTGATTTGTTGTTGTTGTTTGGTTGGCTGCAGCTTGATTTCCTTTGTTTGAATTCTTGAAACCTCTTTCTACCTACAGCAAGAAAGATAGCTTGGTTTCTTGAAACATGAATATTAGTGAATAATGTTAAAATTTTCATTTTGTTTAGAAACAAAAATTATTTAACAATTTTTTTTGTGTTTCAAACAAAATCAAATTTTAAAATTTTAATTGAATCCAAAGAACGTTGAAACTTAATTTAATTAGATCAACCTAATTAAAAAGTTACCTTACTTCAATTACAATTTAGTTAAGCTGGACTAAGATTAATCTAGCTTAATTTAAACGTAACAATATTTGGATTGTCTCAATTAAAATTTAAATGATTTTGTGACTTGATTAAGTGTAACACATCTCTTTCGAAGTATATATATTTTGATCAACAGGAAGTCAACATGAAGTTCTCAAATCTTAACAAACTTTAAAAGTTTGTCAAAATAAAAAGCTTCCGAACTCCTTTAATCTTAGAGAAAGGTGAGTGGGCTAAAATTTTCCGTGACCAATTCTTGATGCTGTGATGTTTACACATTCGCTGTGTATGTTTAATGTCTGTTGTGGACCTGGTGTTTGTTCAACGTCCGCGGTGGAGTTACTTACACATCCGTTGTGGACATGTTATGTATGCTCTTGTTCTTTACTTGTCCGTTGTGGACAGATGTAAGGACAGTGTGTCTGCAGTGGACAGATGTAAGGAGTTTGTGTCCGCTGTGGACCTGTTTATACACGTCCACTGTAGGTGTGTTTACTTGTCCGCTGTAAATCTTCTCACACGTCCACTCTGTATGTTTAACGTCTGTTGTGGATATTTAACATCCGCTGTGGATGTTTAATGTCCGCCGTGGATATTTTAGCATCAGCTGTGGATGTTTAACATCTGTTGTGGATGTTTAACGTCTACTGTAGATATTTAATGTCCGCTGTGGATGTTTAATGTCCGCTGTAGATATTTAACATCTGTTGTGGATGTTTAACGTCTGCTGTATGGTGATGCACGAATTTGTGATGTTACATCTACAAATCGAGGTGATTTAAGCTGTCCGTTGTGGGTGTGAATGTCTGCTATGAACAATTTTGGGATGTGTGAGCTGTGAAAATTAACACATCAATTGTGGATGATTTGTTCATCAGCTGTGAACACTTAGAAAAATTTGATGACTGATGGTCTTTATCCGCTATGAAATTTAACACATCAGCTGTGAAGACTTGGTCAAAGATGAATGTTTGAAGTGTTTGTCAGCTGTGAAATTAGTGCATCAGCTGTGGATGATAGAATGATGAACAAACAAATCAAAATCTTGAATAAATCATAAATTTTTCTGAATTTTGAGATTTCAAAACAATTTGACTTTGAAAAAGTCAAACTTCATGCTCTTGTATGAACAAACTTTTAATTCTTGGGTTTCTGATGGAATTTGATAAAACCAAATGTTATAATAGATATAGATAAGTAATTCTAAGCTAAAACAACAATCAATTTCATATAATCATTACCTAAACTTGGATTTAGATGATGAACTCATGAAGAACACAATAAAAAACAAAAACCCAAATATGAGAATCAATGTTCAAAAATGGATGATTTGGTTATTGAAAATGATAAACGAACCTTAGATTTGATGTTTCTAAGCTAAAACCATTATTAATTTCAGCTAAACAACATCAGATTCATGATTTTTGATGATTTTTCCTTAAGAACAGTGAACTTTTCTCAAGAACACAAAATTTTCAAAAATCTTCAAATTCAAGACTTGTGTATGGTCAATTGATATGAAACTCTGCAGATGTGTTAGTTATCACAAACTAAAGCTATTAAAAGCTTAAAATTGATCAAACAACAACAAAATCAAAATTTCATGTTCATGAGCATTTGAAGACTTGAAGAACAAGTTTGCTTAAATCTTCAAATTAATGGCTCAAATGAACTTCAATTGATGTAAATACTTGCAGATCGTCACGAAAAACCAAATCTAAGCTATAGGTAGCTTGATTTCATCAAAAACAACAACAATTTGCAGATCAAACTTGTGGTTCAAATTTTTGAGAAAAATTTGAAGAACAAGGAGCCAAGGCTCTGATGCCAACTGTGGAAATTCGATAATCGTAGGATCGAATATTGCAATCGTATTGTTGCCATTTGTCAGATCTGTGATGCGGAATCTCACAGACCTGTTGATGATTTAAAGTGAAGATCTGTTGCAAGATTTAATGTATGATGATGAATGAATGATGAACAATTCAAGAACACATATTCATAAAAATTTCATTCATTCATATGGATGATGATGCTAGGAGATTACAAAGGGAGTTAGTAATAAAATTCTCTCTCACACACACTCAACCTAATTGTCTCTCTCACTAGACTAATTCTCTCTTGTTTGTTGTTGAAAGTGCTACAATGCTTAGTGTCTAAAAAAGACTACACTTAGTCAATTTATACTCTTTACATAAATGAACAAAATCACATTTAATCCCTAATGATTGCACAAATATTGTTCTAAGTCTGATAAAGTCTCCCTTGCTGATGCATGACTGTCGGGTGCTGACGTCATTTGGGACGACCGCTGATGTAGACTTTGACTTTGACCACGATTGACCAAGTTTGACTTTGGTCAATTTTCTTCGTTTTGATCATATTTTCAGCATAGCTTCACCGTGTCGGTTTTGGGAATCATCATGAGATTCGACACTTAGGTTGTGGTAAGTATCATCTTCAAATAGTCCAACAGACTAGCATTCTGATGTATAGTTGTCAATGTAGTTTAGTTATTTTGTACAGGCATTGTATCTGCCTATAAATAGAATAGTATACACTATATTTGAAAGTTTCTTTTCGGTGCTATATGGTTTATGCTACAAACCCTAGAACACTTTGTATTTTGTTCATCAGTATCAATATACAAAGCATTTATTAGTATTTTTCAGCATTTAATGATCATTGATTCTGTATATCCGCTACATAATCATTGCCTCAATCATCATATTCGATCCTAGTTGAGTCACATCAACTCAAATTTAGATTCGAACCCGATCAATTGGTATCAGAGCCTTGGCTCTTGAATTCGACTCAAAATCAGAACAGATCTTGAATGAAAATCGATTGAACTGGTGATTAAGTTGTTTATTAGCAAGTTGCATACTTCTATTAAGCATTCATACTGAAAATACATGAAACTTCATCAACAATCGCTATTCAGTTGACCGAGAAACTCAAGAACACTGGTCGATTGATTAATCTCAACAAAATTAGACAAAATCCACTTATAATTTCACAACATTGACCAAAATCAACCTAAAATCAACTTGACATTGGGCTGTTCATCAAATCAACCTAAAATCATAGCATTCTATCTTCTATTGCTACTGTTCACTGCATCAAGACAAGAAGAAAACTTTACATTGGACTGTTTGAACATTCTGGACATAAAAATCAACTTAATCCATACTCAAACCATCTAAAATCAAGTTATTATAATGGATTCTTCTAATTTTTCTGAACTTGGTCATGCATCTAAACCTCCAATGCTTAAACACAAGTCTGAGTTTAAGTAGTGGAAAATAAGGTTTAAAATTACATTACAGGTTTGGATCCCGACTACTAGATATCCATATGCAAAGGACCCTATATTCCTGTTTCGCTCAATGTTTATCAAGCTGCTCAGTACAAAACTATTAGAATCCATATAGAGGATCCTAGTCTAAATCTTGATGATGAGAAATACAAGAAAATCAAGATAGATCTCAAAGCCTACTCCATTCTGACTCGAGCTTTGAAAATGAATGTTCTCAAAAGACTAGAGAAATATGGAACAACCAAAGGTGTCAGGGATGCACTGCAAATTATGTGTGAAGGAAGTAGTGACGTAACAGAAATAAACAAAGATAAACTGGTGAACCAATATGAAACCTTTCATCATACCAAGGGTGAATCGATCTCCAAGCAGCTATATCATTTTGTGCAGTTGGTGAATGATCTGGAAATCATGGGGGTTACATTTAAGAAAAGGAAATGAACAAGAAGATGTTGTACAGTCTGCCGGAAAACTAGAAGCAGAATGTTACAATGCTAAGAACACTCTTGACTTGGAGAGCACCAGCTTAGACATCATGATTGCAAAGATTGAAGCACTAGAGTTAGATGAGCGAAGCAGAAATCTTAGTGGACTTCAAATGATTGTGGCATATAAGTTTCCATCAGAAACTCATTCTGTTGAAAATGCCTTTGTGACAGAAGAAGATGATTTTCTGTCTTCCAAAGATCAAGCTAGAACAACTGGGTTCATCACTACTTTATAATAAAACAACCTATCATCATCAACTCCCTCTACTGCAACACCCTCATGCATGCCTAGTGATCAAAAAGTTAAAGATTAGAAGGCAGTTTACAATGCCTTTATGGCTAGGTTTGAGGCATATTTAGGAGGAAGACTTACTTTAGCACATCTTGGAAGATCTGGAATAAATGGATCCAGATGATGGTGAAGAGATGGACCTGCAATGGCAGATGGCCATGATTACAGTGAGAGCCAAGAAATTCTTTTGAAAAGGGAAGAAGCTGAGTCTGAATAAGAACACAAAACTTGGATATGAAAAATCCAAGGTAAAGTGTTTCAATTGTGGTGTGAATGGCCACTTCTCTAGGGAATGCAATGCTCCCAGAAGAAGTAACGAAAATTTCCAAAGAGCTCCATATGGTCAGCCATCATCTCAATCCAATTCAAGCTTTCAATCAAGCAATCAACATCAGTATCAGCATCAAAATCAGCCCCAACTGACTCATCGAGCTCAGGGAAGCAATCAACCAACCTCTAATGCACTTGTTATTAGACAAGATGGAGTTTGTGACTGGAGCCTATATGTAGAGGAAGTCAAGCCTCAATTTCAGAATCATGCTCTCATGGCTCATATTAATGATGGTCCAACTCCAATGCCAACTGACGTAAAATCCAATCTATACAGTGCTAAATGCATTGAAGAAGTACAGGTATACAAAGAACATAATCATAAGTTAGCTCTTAAAATCAAAGAAGAAAAGGTCAAATCTGAAATATTAAAACAAGAGATGAAAAGTTTTGAAATTAAAATCAAATCACTTCTCTCAGATATTGAAAAACTCCATGGTGAAAAGTACACTCTCGCAGCTGAGAATAAGAAGTTAACTGAATTGTTAACAAAAACTAAAGCTGAGCAATCAGCTACAGAAGTGAAACCTGAAAAGTTTAAATTCTCTTCTTTTAAGCTGCAAGAGTTACTTCACTCACAAAAAGAGCCAAAGGATATGACTGAGATTGGATACAATTCTTGTCCACCTCCATACAATGACAACTATACGATTATGACTGAGGCACTCACTCATTCTAATTCAAATGAACCTAAAGTTATTGAAACTAAAACAATGGTTTCATAAATAACTACCGAGTGTTTATATTGAAACCAATAAGGATAAAATTAAGCTGGGACATCCAATCAAAATCAAAGAGTGCTCAGACAACCTGTAGTTGTCAAGAAACTAAAAAGACCAGTCAAAGCCATCATACCTTTTGTGAAATTCATTCCTGAAAATCTCAAGGTGGTGAAGAATGCTGAGGTACCAGTGAAATCCTCTGCTAAAGCATATCTAAATCTCAATTATCTCCTCTGCTATGTGTGAACATTGACCTGGAGTGATGATCTCCTTTGTTATACATGAGTATAGACCTGGAGCTCTCATCAGCACGTTCTGATGATCTTCTCTGTTATATGTGAGTATAGACCTGAAGCTCTCATCAGCAAGTTCAGATGATCATCTCCTCTGTTATATGTAAGTATGGACCTGGAGCTCTCATCATCAGTTCCCTAAAATAAAGGCACAGTGATTCTTAAATTAAGATCATTGTTGAAATCCCAAAAGAAAATCAAGCAGAGTTAATCATATTACTCAATAAACCATGAGGACAGGATAAGTCCTTTGCCAATTGTCTGTGGGGACCAAGTCATTAGAGTTTCTAAAATTAAACCAAAACATGATAAAGACAACTGTAGATTATGTATTGAAAAGAATAAGGCATGGGTTTAAAAGGATAAACATATGAGCAATCCCACCAATCTTTGACTCTCTAGAAAAACTCTTTGAAAAAGAAGTGTCTATATCCTTTTATTCTTAATTTTATGTTATTTAATATTCTATTTTATTTTATTATCTTATTTTATTTTTCTCTTGGTTTTGTTTTTGTGGGGCGATGAAGTTTTTGTGAAAGCTTATTTGTATATAAATCTTTAAAAAAAATTCATAAAAAAAATTAAAAATCATTCAAAAATTTTCAAAATTTATTAAGTGTTAGGTTCTAGCGAAACTAAGTTTCGCTAAGCGAATCTATAGATTCACCGGCACATTTGCTCAGTTTTGAGCATCATGATTTCATATATTTGCCGAGCGAAACTATAGTTTCACAGCCAGCGAAACTAGGTAATATATATGGATAAAATAGGATCCGTTTCTCACTTTCGTGTGACAAAACTAAACCCTAGTTTCTGCATAGTCACTAACAAATCTAATCTTTGTCGATTTCTGTCACGATTGCGTGTTTATAAGTTCATGGGTGTTTCGAACCCATTCCACAGCATTAATCGTGATAATAACCGATACATTTAAGTTTTAGATTGATTCGCTGGGTCGGAGTGTTCGATTATTCACTCAGTTAAACTACGTGTGTAACCAGCGAAACTGAACGAAAGTCCAAACTTCCGAGAGAAACTATCTAATCATGCTATCCGTGCATACTTGACAGTTTCACTAGGATAGTTTTAGTGAAACTATAGATTTGCTCGGGCGCATGATTTTGTGTCTGAGTCTCAATGAATCTATAATTTCTCTACTATGAAACTATAATTTCGTCATTAGGGAAACTATAGAATCCCTAGGACACATGATTTTGTGTCTGAGTAATAGCGAATCTATACTTTTGCTTGTGCAAAACTACGGTTTCGACAGCAGCGAAACTGTGAAACTTTGCTTGTGCCAAACTACAGTTTCGACAGCAGCGAAACTGTTGTATTTTGCCTGTGTGAAACTATAGTTTCAACAACAGCGAAACTGTTGCACTTTGCATGTGCGAAACTACAGTTTCGACAGTAGCGAAACTGTTGAACTTTCTAATTTTTCTTTTGTTTTGTTTCACTTCATTGTAACTTTAATATAAATGTTTTATCTAACTCACCTCTGTTTATTTTTCAGTTAAGATGGCAAATTTAAAGTTTGACGAGAGGAATAACATAGTAGCACTACAGGATGATGGCAACCCAAAAGCTATCGGTTTTAGAGACTGCATCGAATGGCTGAAGGAGTCCCCTATATGCTATGCCATATCTCATATGCCCACTATCTATGATCTTCACGTCAGATACTTTTGAAGAACTGCTGAGTATGACCCTGGGTCTAATCCATATCGGATTGTAGCTAGAGTCCAGGGCAACGACATAGCCATTACTGTTGTGACTATAGCCAGGGTGTTGAGGCTCGAGGATGATAGTGGAGATGAGGTGGTGCTGTCTGATGTATAGGTGCTAGATGCATTTAGGAGCATCAGTTATGAAGGACCTCCTTTTGGCACCAGAAAAAGATCAAGAAGTCCTTTCTTTCTAAGGAATGGAGATACATAGCACACGTATTTATCATGTGCCTAGACCATAGAAAAGGAGGGTATGATGGGTTAAACTTGGATTGGGCCAAGGCTATGATTGTATTTTACAGAGGACAGAAGGCCAACATTGCCAAACTAATATATGATTGTATGTCTGAAAACATAATGGCATTAAAGAAGGATAAATGGTTGTTATATCCAAGATTTGTGCAGATGCTAGTAAATGATTTAATCCCAAATGTGCCTAGACATGGAGAGATAAAGAGACTGGTTCAGATGAATACCAAGATATTTGCTGACTGCTCAGCTGTAAGACATGACTTTAGTGGGAAGATCACATATCTTTGGGAAAACATGTATCCTGCTGAGAGGTGGAATTACTTCAAAAGATTGATTGAGACTGAAAACAGGAATGCTGAAGAAAATCAAGAAAAACAGGCTGAAGCAATTAAGAAAAGGAAAAGGTATGCCAAAGATAAAGAATACAATTTGGAAGATGAGATTGATGAAGTGGAAGAAGAATTAAGGGTGCAAAGGGAGAAAAGAACAAAGAAGAAGGCAGATCAGGGAGAGCCAGCTAATGTTATCGAATAGAGAACAAAGCACAAGCAACAAGCATTTTTTGAAACTACTGAAAGAAGAGATGCCAGATCAGAGCTAGACCAAGATGTTATTAGAAATCTGAATGCATCTTTGGCAATGATGAATTGGGAATGATCAAAACCAAGTTGGTAAATCAAGAATTGAGAGAAAAGGAGAAAGATAAAGTAATGGAAAGCATGAAAAGTCTGATGATAGATCAACGAGAGTTGATCAAGAGACTACTTAAGGAAGTAAACGAGCTGAAAGCCAATGCCGGCTTGCCCAATCAGTTAACTCAAGCTGAGTTAGATGATCTCATTGATACATCAAAGTACTCATTTCTAAAGGTGGGTAGTTCAACTGGGGTAGGAGAGGGCACAAGTAGAGCTGGAGTTATGCTAGTGGTAGTGGTGTTGGTGGCATAGATGCTGAAGCAGGAGTTAACAAAGAAAGTGGTATGAAAGAAAGTGTTGCAGGAGATGAGACTGAGGTTGTAAAGGCTGGATTTGTAGACATGGGGTTTGATATAAATGCTGATTTGACCGGTGATGAAGTGTTTAGAGAAGAAGGAGATGGAGCAGGTAGGAAAGAAGCTGAGTTGAATTTGATAGATGAAGAAGAGGAGATTGAGGTGCAAGTGGTAGATTATGACTCCGAGCCCAAATACTATGAGGTTAATGAGCGACCATTGGCATATGTGGCTCAGAGAAGCTCAACTGAAGGAGATATAATAGAGATGGACAAGGAGGATTGGTTCATTAAAGAGAAGGAACCAGAATAGCTGACTCCTTTATTTCAAAACATTCAAGAACCAAGCCGAAAGGAATCTAACAAGAAGATAATCAGCTGGAAATACAACAGTGAATTGAAAATGTTCATGATCAAGAGAAGAGGAAGGGGAATCTCATACTTACATAAGAGGAAGGCATTCAAGACCTTGCCAAGATGGGATTTAAGAAGATTGGCTAAGATTCCACTGCTTGATTCAAATCTAAGTGAGAGAGCTATGATTCTGGAGCAAGAGATTAAAAAGGGGCTGAATGATAACTTTGAGTCATTTGGATATATGAAGACTGAGAGAAGGAGATCCAAGAAGGACATGGATTGGGTGACTGGAAAGGGAAAAATAGTATTGAAGTTGAAACCAGTCAAGACAGCGAATAGAGTGAAGGTACCCAATCCACATCTCCCAAGGTTGCAAAAGTTTGAAAAGTGGTTTTATGATAATAACACGGGAGAAGCAGTGATTAGAGTAAAGGATGGAGAGGAAATCAGATTATTTGATCCTATGGAAGTATTTTCCTTTTGTGATGAGGACTTGGTGGTTTTGTGTGAAAACCACATAAAAGCTGGAACCGAAGCTGAAACAAGGACTGAAGCAAGCCTCTTCATGAGGGTTGCAAACAAGGCTCTGGGAGTTAGGGCTGAAGTCAGGGAGCTTACAGAGAAAGTACATCAAGCTGACGAATTGAGGATGGACGTGCAGGAATTGACAAAGCAATTTGAAAAGGCCAGTGCACGGGGAGAGGAAGTGAGCACTGCTGGAGCTGAAAAGGAAACATCTATTAAAGCTGTAGAAGAAGCTCAGATTGTTGAAGAAAGAACCGGAGCTGAATCAGAAGATCAAGCGGGTGAGTTCCAACCTAGGGGGAGTATTTATGATCTAGTATAGGTTGGACTCACCATTGTTATTGTGTTTATTTTGTTTATTAATGTAATAGGTTAAATGTTAGTTTACTTAGTTTGTATTTTTTTTTTTTAAGTTTTGTGCCCAGCGAAACTATGAGCGAAACTGAGTTTCGCTCGTAGCCAGCTGATCTAGCTCACCCGGTGAAACTACGTTCCGTCGCTGGGTGAAACTCGGTTATGGTCAAGACAGTTTCGCTCTCGAGCGAAACTGTCAGTGAAACTACAGTCTACTTATATATTGAAAGTTTCATTTATTGTAAGCAAGTTTTGCAAACCCTTATAGTGAAATACTGATATTGCAATTCTGTGTATGTGGCTGGAAGTCTATTATTATCATATTTGACCATTTGATTGATGTTTATTATGTGAGTTTGGAGATTATTGAAAATATTTGAAACTTGCTCTTGTGTCATTCATAGTTTTATGTTTATTTTGTGGGATTTCTATGTTTTATAGATCATTTTCACTGATTATCGATCAAATGGACCAACAACAGCTTTGGCATAGATGTTTGGGACACACAAATTTCAAAAACATGAAAAGATTGGTAAAAGGAAATCATGCAATTGGTTTGCCTCAAAAGGAATTTCATTTTATGGACCACTGTTCTGCATGTCTCAAAGGGAAACAACATAAATCTTCCCATAAACCAAAGCTTGTGAACACAAACAATTCTCCATTGAAGTTACTTCATATGGATCTCTTTGGACCAACTCATGTCATGAGTATTGGCAAGAAACAGTATTGTTTGGTGCTTATTGATGACTTTTCACGATTCACATGGGTCTTCTTTCTACTTCATAAAAATGAAGCGTCCCAAATAATAAAAGATTTTATCAATAAAATCGAAAATCAACTTGATCAAAAGGTAAAATCAATTAGAAGTGATAATGGGACTGAGTTTAAAAATGAAAATCTAAGTTTGTTTTGCACACACAAAGACATTGAGCATCAATTCAGTGTAGCTAGAACTCCTTAACAAAATGGGGTAGCTAAAAGGAGAAACAGAACACTTATTGAAGCAGCAAGAACAATGCTAGCCAATGCTAAGTTGCCAATTACCTTTTGTGCCAAAGCAGTCAACACATCATGTTTAGTGCAAAATTGAACTTTCATAGTTAAAGAAAACAACAGAACACCGTATGAAATGCATATTAATAGAAAACCATTTATTGGATTTTTCAAGTCATTTGGGTGTTCTGACTTAATATTGAGCACCCGAGACCATTTAGGAAAGTTTGCTCCTAAGTCTAATGAGGGATTCTTTGTAGGTTATTCCTCAGTCTCAAAAGCTTTCAGAGTGTTTAATCCTAGATTAAACATTATTGATGAATCAACAAATGTTCAATTCAATAAGCACTCCTTTCCTAAGTCAATGAATGGTCCCGATTAGTTGTTTGATATTGACTCTTTTGCAAGATCTTTTGATCAGTTTCACTTGTCTAATGCAGGTAACCTACAATCAGCTAGATCTACTGAAACAGTAGAGAGAAGAGATGACTTTCCTATTATTCCTCCATCTCCTACTAATCAATTTGACGAAGAAGTTCCATTGCAAGCTGATCCAGTTAGACAAGAAGTACAAAATCAAAGTGTCTCAACTGAGGCTGGTCCTAGTACACTGCCCACTCCTTCAGCAGAACCGTCTACTGAAGTTAGAAATCCAGAACTAGCTACTGTGCCAGTTGAATCTGAAGAGAATGCAAATGATGAAAGTCTTCAAAGTGCTGTTGATGCTGAAGCTGTAGCTGATGAAACCTTTGATTACTTTCACAACTCCACTATATCCCACCCTGAAGGTGCCTCTCACCAAGATAATCTAAATGTCTCCAACCTTGATGTATCTATTGCTGGTGACTCAATTCCAACCACCAGGATACATATAGATCATCTAGTGTCAAGAATCATTGGTGAATTAGATGAGCTAGTGACAAGAAGCAAGTCAAGTATTGCAAACATCTGTTTGTTTTCTTGCATTCTGTGTCAAACTGTACCCAAGAATATAAAAGAGGCTCTTCAAGACAACAGTTGGATCGAAGCAATGCAAGAAGAATTGCTCTAGTTCAAGAAACAAGAAGTGTGGTAGCTGGTAGACCTTCCCGAAGGACAATACCCTATCGGTACCAGATGGTTATATAGAAACAAGACTGATGATAGGGGAATTGTTATCAGAAACAAGACAACATTGGTTGCACAAGGATACACCCAAGAAGAAGGAATAGACTATGATGAGGTGTTTGTCCCTGTTGCCAGATTAAAAGCCATCAGACTTTTTCTTGCTTACTCTGCATCCATGAAATTCATAGTATATCAAATTGATGTAAATTGTTCATTTCTTTATGGCAAAATCTCTAAAGAAGTCTACGTGAGTCAACCACCAGGCTTTGAGGACCCGAATTTCCCTCACAGGGTGTACAAGCTTGACAAAGCTTTGTATGGTTTACATCAAGCCCACGAAAGTGGTATGGGACTCTATCATCTTTTCTTCTTGCACACGAGTACGAGAGAGGAAAGATTAATCAAACTTTGTTCAGAAAAAGAAAATGACATGAAATGAAGTTAGTCCAGATCTATGTGGATGATATCATTTTCGGATCAACAAACAAGCAACTTTGCAAGGATTTTGAAGACCTTATGCACTCTAAGTTCCAAATGAGTGCAATAGGGGAGCTTACATTCTTCTTAGGGTTGCAAGTACAGCAAACAACGGATGGAATATTCATCAATCAATCAAAATACATGGAAACCACGTTGAAGAAATTTCAATTTACAGATTGTCAGTCTATCGGAACTCCTGTTGATACAAAATTGAAGATTGGTCCAGACTCAGATGGCAAATTAGTGGATCAGACTCACTATCGATCAATGATAGGGTCACTCATGTATCTAAAAGCAAGCAGACCTGACATACTATTTGGTTTATGTGTTTGTGCCAGATATCAAGCATATCCTGAGGAATCACATGTAAATGTTGTAAAGAGGATATTTGGATATCTCAAGGGCAAGCCTGCACTTGGATTATGGTATCCAAAAGAGGGAGACTTCAAACTCTATGCCTACACAGAAAGTGACTACAGGGGATGCAACTTTAATCGGAAGTCCACTTCTGAGGGTTGTCATTTTCTTGGTCCCAGACTGGTCTCTTGGCAGAGCAAGAAGCAGACAAACGTGTCTGTTTCCACAGCAAAAGCTGAGTACATAGCAGCATCTGCTTGTTGCTCTTAAGTTCTCTGGATACAAACCAGATGCTTGATTATGGTTATAACTTCTTGCACACACCAATTCACATTGACAACACAGCCGCCATGTTCATAACAAACAATCTCGTTCAGCACTCAAAAACTGAACATATTGAAATTACATATCATTTTTTTAGGGATTGTGCTAAAAAGGTTTAATCAAGTTGATACAGGTCTACACGGAAAAACAATTAGCTGATTTATTCACTAAGGCATTTGACCTTAGTCGGCATGAATTCTTAGTTCAATCAATTGGCATGATTAACCTTGAATAAAAATCAAAATTTGCAAAAACATTCAAATATTATAAAATTACAAAAAGAATTTATTTTTGTTGAAGTATATGATATGTACTCCAAACGGGAAATGATATAATTACAGTCGTTATATCATTCACAGTGTTATTTCAAAATCACGAAAGACTGACATGGCTTATCTGATATGCGGGTAGGCACAGCTTGGAAAAGAAGATACAAGCTATGATGAACTAAAGCTCATATTCAACTATGAAGCCATCATCTCAGAGTGTGAGTAAGTATTAGCTTATCCAGATGGGGGGTGTGTGGTAACCTAAACACCCCACGTAATGATGCCTTATGAATCTCATTCACCCACATCATTTTCTCCTCTGTTTTGCTGAGCAAATGGAGAAATAGGCACAAAGTGCTGATGTCATGATCCAAAAAGATTCCTAATGTGGAACACATACAAAATAGATGAATCAATAAAGTCTACTCTAGACTACATTCCTTGTGAATGAATATAAAAAGAATCCCAAAGAGGATCACCTTCCAAAGTGAAGTGCAAAAAGAATCCCAATGAGTATCAAATAAATATAAGGATCAAAGTAAAAGAATCCCAATGAGGATCCCCCTTACCCAAAATAAAATGACATTTCATAATTTAAATGACCTGGTCATGTAAGTTGTGAAAAAGTTCTACCTTGCATTTCATGCAGGTGGTTGATCTTGCCATGCTTTCGAGTGTGAGGTACATGTTGAATATTTAATCCACTCAATACATGATAAAGATCACAAGCATTAAAATATTAACCAAGCATGACTTTAAGAGGACAAACATACCTACAATCAATATGCTCATAATTATGTCTATTTTACTAACAATTGCTTGCATTTGTGAAATGTAAGATTGATATGATCCCAAGTAAGGTATACTTCTACTTCATGTACAGATAAGAAAATCAAAATTTACAAAAACACTTTCCTTTCAGTATTCAAAATTTTAAAATCTTTAAAGTTTTTATCCCATATGAATATAAACTTTAGGGGAGTAATTAAAATTTTCTGAAAATATTCACAAAAACATGAAAAATATTCATAAACAAAATCAGTGGATATAAACTTTAGGGGGAGTAATTAAAATTTTATGAAGATATTCACAAAAACATGAAAAATTAGCAAAATCTCAAAAATATTTTAATTTTGTTGTATAATTGTTTCTTTTCTTAAAATATAAAATTAGAAAAATAGTTGTGTTGGTGTGGAAGTTATATTGTAGTATCTTAGTGTATGCAGACCTTTGGAAGCACAAAAGTCCAAGATCAGTCAAATCTGGGAAATTTGTATCACACCGGGTGATCAATTCAATCCAAGCAAGAATTGACAATCCAAGCAAATTCAAAACTTCATAAAAGTCAAAGCAATTGTGCAAAAACAGTCAAAACTATCCACAGCAAAAACATTGATCTTTCACAAAGTTTAAATTTTAATGCAGGTAATAATATTGGTTAATGCGGGTGAAGGTAACCCAGGCATTTAACCAATGCGGGTAATAATTTTATGCAAGAAAAACCAAGTTAAACTAATGCAGATATGTTAAGTCTTCTGCATTTGTTTCAAGATGAAAAACAAATACGTACAGCAATGTCTCCATAAAGCACCAAGGCAGAAAACTTATACGGATAAACTTTTGTTCTTCCGCATTTCCCAATGCCGGTAAGTTTTTGTTCATCAGCATAACTTAATGGGGATGACATGCCAATGCGAATGACATGTGTTGTGTATTTGTACCAAAAATAAAACGTGTGCTCTCTTTTTTCTGTCATGTTAAAGTGTTTGAACCTCAGTTAATGCGGATGTGTAACGCAAAGCACAGTACTGACATTCATCAGCATTAACTAATGCGGACTGAAGTTCAAAAATACGGACAACTCAAATTGTTCATCCCCATTTGGTACTGTTCAACAATGCTCACTGTGTAAATACGGATATGTCTTGATATTCTTCCGTATTTGCTACAATGTAAAACTTAAATCTTTTGCATTTGTTCATTCACTTGCAAAGTTTAAGAAATCCATTCAATTGACTATTTAAACTCTTTAATCAAACTCATTTAATACTTTTCAAATTTGAGTGAACCAAAGTGAGACGAGCATTTTTTGACTGTTCATCATCAAACATTCAAATCATCATAAACCTTGCATGTTGAGTGTTCATTCAGCTTCATTTCATCTATATTTCGATTCTTAGCAAAAGTAGTATCGAAATAAGGTGATTCTCGGTGTATTTGCGTACTTTGAATACAGAACCAATAATGAACATAGAACCCTAAGTTTAGGAAAATCAAAATTAACCATAAACAATGTATTTCAATGACATTTTTGAGTTCAATGAAACCGATTTTGATGTTTACAACAAGTAACAATCGATTTAGAAACCCTAGGTTAACGTCAATGAACAAGGAGAACCGAGACTTAAAATGTTGAACTCAAATCCAATGTTTTAGTGTAATAAGATGTTTAAAATAGTTAATATGATTGAAAATCATCATAAACATAACACAAATGATAACAATCATAAAATCCAAGATAGGTCAAATTGCTATACAACAATGACTTTGAACTCTGAATTTTCACTAAAGAAAGTCAAACTGAGAAAGTCAAACCTATTCTTCTTGTACAATTTGATATTTGTTAGTATATTACTAACACATGTGTCTCTATTGCAGATCTATGGCAAATCTTACCTGGAGTAAACTCCATAATGTCAGTGGATATCTTGATCCAGATGTGCCAGAAGCTGAGGGCTTAAGAGACATGATCAGATTTATTTCTACAACAAGAATAGCACATGCCATCACAGTCAGGCCCATTATCATTGAGAACTTCATCAGATCATTTTGGGGTATAGTTGAAACAAATCAAGTTGATGGTGTTAGGACCATATCCTGAAGGATCACTGATGATCATACCCTAGTTATCTCTGAACAAACTATGAAACAGTTTGGGGATGATGCCAACTTTTCCCAAGAAATGGAAGAAGATGACATTCTGACATTTTTTGCTAATATTGGCTATGAAGGTGGTTTTGAGGGAAAACAGGTTGTCAAAGGGCTAGTTGATTTACAGTGGAGATTCCAGATCCATCTATTCCAACACTGCCTATCAAAGAGAAAGATTGGTTGGAATGACATCCTTATCACTACATCTTCAGCAATTCGTGCCTTATGCACTGACAGACAATTCAATATGTCTGCTTATGTGTTTAATAGCCTATTGTCTAACATTTAGGAAGGCAGAAGACATATGTTTCTAAGGTATCCTTGATTCATTCAATGCTTCATCAATGAAGCATTTCCTGATATTGTACCAGAAGGCCCTATGATGGACATTCCTTACTACAATGCCAAATCATACAAGTATATCAAGAAGAGAGACCCGAGGAACTTCTACAGTGGAACATTCTTTTCTTTACTTCCATGGATGCTACAGCAGATAAATCTAGAAGAATTTCATTTAGAAAAAGCTGAGGAAATTATTCCTGATATTGAGGAACAAGTTCATGATGATGTTCCTGCTGATGTGCATGAGATAGTAGAAGAACAACCGACTGCTCATGATCAACAAGCTGTTGAAGAGCATGCTGAAGCAGCAGAAGAAGGACTAAGGCAAGTGTCACCACAGGTTGATGTAGGTAGTGATCCTTAACTGTGTATGAAAAGAAAAGAATTGAGAAAGAGACAAAGAAGAGAAAGCATGATTTGACAGTCATATCCCCAATCTCATTCACTACAAGACAGACTCAACAGACTTCGATGCCACAACCCCAATATCCAGATCCCTATAGCATGACAGATAGGGAAATGAAGGATTATCTCTCCATTCAAGGCATCACTAGAAGAAAACTAGGAAACATGAAGACTAATTCCCTCCGGGCTACAATCCTCATGATAATCAAGGAAAAGAAAGAAAGATTGAAGACAATAGAAGAGGAGGTTGTAGGGACGAAGCCCAAAACCAGAATTTCAGCTCAAGACATTCAATTCACTACCAAAGACATGATGTCTTGGCACCCATGTTGCACAAAAATCCTAAATGGTCCATTGAACCCTCTCAAGTGAAGTTACATGAAGGGTTGACCACTTCAGAGATGATTAGGGGTGTGTCTGCTCCAGAAGACAAAGTAGATGTAAAGATCATTTCCTGGAAGTATGACAGTGATTGGAATATGTTCATGGTGAAACGAGTCTCAGGGCTAGTTTAGTTCTTCACTGACTTCACTGCATTAGTGAACTCCCTGCAGATTCATGATTTGAAAGAATTAGCTGAGCTGGAATTGATTAATCATAATGGAATGTATAGAGGATATGAGTTTGAAGAAATTCTGAAGATGTTTAAGAAAACAAACAACTTCAAAGCTCTGAAGGCAATATGCATCAAAAAAGAAAAATCATTCTCTAATACTCTAGAAAAGAAGAAGAAAAAGAAAGAGACTGAAGAGTTGGTATTTCTTGAACTGAATGTAAAACCAACTAAATCATTAAAAAGGAAGGTAGTTGCTGGAACCCACAAGTCCAAACCAATCTCCAATGTATTCTATGATGGGAAAACTTATGAGTTGGTAATAGAAAGAAAATGGGGTGGAAAAGAAGGACCTGAGATAAGGCTATTCAATGGATATGAGGTGAGATTATTAGATGAATCCTATATCCACTACTTATTCACAAGACACTTCAGAGATATGATAACAAGCTAGGAGAAGTTGATATGTATTTCTTTTTGAAATGCATAAAGATACTCAAAATAGCCTTTGACAGAATGAATAGAAAGAAAGAACATAAAAAGAGAAAGAGGGTTCCACTATAATTCGGGAACATTGTGAAGCTGGAGTTTAACTCCAAAGGTGAGCTGGTTATGCACAGAGATGGGATGTCAACTATTTCTATATATGAACCTCAAATACTGAGAAGGATTCCTCTTGAAACTATACACCGGATGAGGAAATGATTATACATGTTCTAGATGTTGATCGGATGAAGGTGTTGAAGCTCTTGGAAGATTAACATTTTGTCTTTATGGGTTTTTTTGTCATAGTATAGGGACTTATTTTGTAAATATATGTTCCTTTGTTTCTTGATAGTATAAATAGGATAAATTATGTATTGTGCAGGGTGGAGACATTAGAGACATCTAAGAGAGTCAGTCAGTTAGAATAGAACGAACTGTAACCCTTACACATTGTATCTTGTGCATTTGCTATCAATGAAATCTATGAATTTTTTGATGTAATTGCATGTGTTTGATTACTTTGTGTTTGAATTGATCATTGCGTTATGATATCATCACAGATTTGATCCTTTTGAACTGATCAATTGGTATCAAAGCCTTCGGTTCAGTGATCAGAGCTTATCGACATTGTTGAGCTCTTTGAATCACTTGAAATCTGTGATTGATTGTAATTTGATAGATTAATTGTTGTCTTCAGTTGTGTTTCATCCATAGAAACATGATTTGAATCATAATTGGTGTTCAATTCGTTCAGATCTGAGGAATTAATCAAATTTGTGTACGAACTATGTTCTTCATTTTCGGACTTCAATTCAATCACAAAACTAATTTGTAGTTGTTGTTTGATCAAATTGAAGATTGATGATTGTTAATCAATCTAATTACTACCTAATTGGAAGTTTTTAGATCAATTGAGCAAGTTTTGAAGATTTTCATAAGATCTAAGTTCGTTGGAGAAGATGAAATAGGTGCATGTGGTTGAAAAACTGCTGAAAATTGACCAAGTGTCTAGGTGCATTACCACTGTTTGGGCGTTTTAGCACTGTGTAGGCATTTTCAGTTAAGGGGTTTTACCACTGTTAGGATGCATTATGACTGTTTGGACACATTGTGACTTTGCTAGAACAAAGTAATTCTGGGTGTTTTACAACTATTTGGGCGCATCACCAGTTGGGCATTTTTCAGAATTCATCTAAGGCATTCCCTTAGGCATTTCTAACTCAAAGTCGGGCGTTTCAGAACTATTCAGGTGCTTCACCACTGTTTGGGTGCTTGATAACTTTTTAGGTGCTTGAGCACTCAGACTTAACAGTAAACACTTAGAAATATTTTTAAAACTAAAATCCAAAAATATTTTCATTTCATAGTTTTATTTCAAAACCTAAAAACAAAAAAAAAACAAGTCATTTTCTTAAATTCAAAAATACAAATGGTTAAGTTTGGAGATTCTGAGAACAGGGTTCCAAAGCTAAAGAACAAAGCTAATTTCAAGAACTGGTCTCTTAGATTGAAGCATCATCTAAACTCTATTGATACTGACTTGTGGAAGTGAATAGAGAAAGGACCACATATCCTAATTACATCTGATGGTCCTGACAGAGAAGTTTTGTATACAAAAGACTCTCCAGAACCGTATCCAGAGGATGGTCTGCAAGGTCATGATTTAAGAAAGGTTAAGAATGACATCAAAGCTTATTCACTGATGTGTAAGGGATTACCATTGGAAGTCTTGACTAGACTTGATGGTTATCAAACTGGGTACACTATGTACAAAGCTTTGAAGATCATCTGCAAAGGTGGTAAAGAGATACAAGATCTCAAAAAGCAGAAACTCAAGAGGCAATTGGAGTTATTTGAGCATCTTTCTGGGGAAACAATTAATCAAATGATAAACAGATTTGTGCAATTAACTACTGAGATGTCAACTGCTGGTATCAAAAATGATCTCAAAGATCTAAATTACAGACTTCTCAATGCTCTTCCATCTTCATGGAAACAGACAGTTACTCTGTTAAAGCATACTGAAAAGTTTCCTGTGGATCTAGATCTTTTGATTGCCAAGATTGAATCAATTGTGATTGATGAGAGCTCCAGAAACAATGATAGAGCTACTTCAATGTCTCAGTACAAGTATGCTACATCTCCAGCTAACATAGTGAAGAATGCTTTTCTAGCAAAAGATGATAACTCACCAGAAGACGAGGGTGATTTTTTCGTTGGAGCTGGTTTCTTTACAGATTCTTCTCACACAAGTGCTCCTGTTTATACAACTCAACCTCAAACTCAGTCTCCTCCTAAAACTCAAACTCCTAAACCTCCAACTGAGACTTCATCTTCTAGTTTATCTCTTGTTGCAGATGGATATGACTAGAGTGCATATGCTGAATAATTTACAACTGATCTAACCTCTAGTTTATCTCTTGTTGCAGATATTCAAAATGAAGACTGGTCTGAAGATAATGATCCTAAGGCTGACGGTGATTCAAAAATGATGATAAAGATTATGATTGGAGTGAAAAATCTGACCCAAAAGAGGATTCAGAAGAGATTGCACTTATGGCTCAATCTAACCAACCAAAGGTTGAGAATCCATCATCTGACTCTGAGACTTCATCTTCAAGTTATCCTGAAATTCCTGTTGAAGTCAGAGAGAAAATGTGCATAAAAGCATGTTTTGATCAAGTTGAGCATTACAGAACATATTCATATAAGATCTGTGATAAACTTAAACAAGAAGAAGTAATGCACAACAAACTAAGAAATGATCACAAAGTCTCTGATGAAAAGATCCTATCTTTACAAACCTCATGGAACAAAACTCTAAAAGAACTTGAAATTGTTAAAAAACAACTTGAGGAGATGACTAAAAATTTAGAAGAAGAAAAAATAGCTCATGCTGCAACTCAGGTGGATCTAGCTAAAGTTAAAAGTTCTAAAACTATTGTAGAATAGCTGGTAAGTAAGAGGAAAGACAAAAACAAAATAGGTCTAGGCTTTACACATGAACCAATGCATGAATCTATCATAAACACTCTGCCAGAAAACTTTAACACACATGATCACTCACCTGAAAACAAAGCTAAGCTAAATCCTTTCAAAATAAGAAAAAGAATTCTGAAAGTGATGAAGAGAAAACAAATGTTGAGATATTTGAGGAACAAGATTCTGAAAAGATTAAAAATGGTCATCTAGTGAAAGTTAAATCTTACTAACCACGACCAAAGAATATGAAAATGTTTGTTCCCAAAGAGCATTTTGTTGAAGAAATCATTGTTAAGAATGACAAACAAAACTCAAAGAATAAAGAGAAAGCAAAACTAGATGAAGTAACATCTGAAGATTCATTTTCTTATGAATTAAACAATCCAGATTTCATTAAATGGCAGAAAGAACAAAAAGATAAAGAAAATGAAAAGAGTCTTCTACTGAAGATGTTCAATCCCAAAGCAAATAAAGATCATCAAGATCAAGAAATTAAAGAAGGAGAAGAAAAAAAATGCTAAATCTAACTCCTCTCAGAACAAAAATCAAAACAATCAAAATCAAAGAACAAATCAAGTTAATCAGCTTAAACCAGTGAAATTTGTGTCTGCAGGTACTTTTGATATGAACACAATTCTAGAAATCAAATCAAATTCAAAGAACAAATCTAACTATGATCTGAAAACAGGTTTAGGTCTAAAGTCTTCCACTGTTAACAAAAGGTTTGTATCTAAAGAATCTAGGAATGGTGTAAATAAACAAAAGTCAAAACCCAAATTTCAAAAGAACAAACTGTTAAATCAAAAACAACAGATTAACTTTTCAACTCCTAAATCAAAACAAGGATCAAATGTGGCCTCCACATCTAAAGTTAATCACCAGTTGTTTAAATTTCAACAGAGGTACTATGAAATATGTGATAAGTACAATCATAAGACTGAAGAATGTTTCTCTAACTGGCATTGTCACATATGTGATATGAAAAACCATTCAACAGCTAATTGTTATTTCAACAAATATTGTACCTTTTATGATGAAATAACTCACAAAACTAAGAATTGCTACTTCAGAAAGAACTTGCCGAGTAATGGATATGTTAATCCACAGTTAAGGAACGGATATGTCAATCCACAATTTCAAAGAAATCAAAGTGTTGGTTTTCAAAGATTGACAAAACAACCTTCCTTAGGCTTGAGATCTTTTCGAAGAAATGATTCTGATTATGATGATTCTTATGCTGTAAAATCAAAGCAATATAATCAAAGAAAATTCGTTCCACGATCAGTGAGAATGAACGGTGGAAAGTTTGGTAATTAAAACTTTTCTAAAAATGTTTCTTCTGATAGTTTGAATTATCTTGATGATGATCTTGTAAAACGCTATCATGCTTTGTGGATTAAACAAATTAAAGATAATCAAAAATTTGTTAAATACAGAATTGGTAAATTTACACAGCAAAAGAAGCCTGATTTGAATAAGCTTCATTTTAAACAATTTACCATTGTTTATAAATTTGGCAAGCCCAAGACCATATCGGCTTGGGTTGATAACTCAACTTAAATTTCTTTGAAATGCAGGTACGCCCAAGAAGACCTCTTAACACGTGGTATGTTGATAGTGGGTGTAGCCGGCATATGACAGGCAACCATGTCTTACTGTAAGATTTTAAGTTGAAAGATGGTACTCATGTTGCATTCGGAGGTGATGCAGGTGGAAAAATAATAGGAGAAGGAACAGTGTCCAATGGGATTATTAGCTTTGATAAAGTCAACTACTGTTCACAGTTGAACTTTAATCTCTTAAGTGTTTCCCAAATTTGTGACAAATCTTATTCTGTTCTATTTGATGATTCTTTTTGTTATATTTTGAAGCCAGGTTTTCAGATAAGCAAAGAATGGGTAGTTGTTAAAACTATTCGTGATCAAGATGTATACAAGTTAGATATGTCTCAAGTAGATCCATCTACAGAAACAACATGCCTAATTGCTCAAGCATCAAATGTCGAAAGCCAGTTATGGCATAGACGTCTAGGGCATTCCAATTTCAAGAATATGAACAAGCTTGTAGCAGGAAATCATATAGTAGGTCTTCCAACAAAGAAGTTTGCTACAACAGATCACATCTCAGCGTGTTTAAAAGGAAAGCAACACAGGGCGTCTTATAAGTCCAAGCTGATAAACTCAAATTCCAAGCCTCTCCAGATGTTGTACATGGACCTATTCGGACCAACAAATATGCAGAGTATTGGAAAGAAATATTACAGTTAGTTATCATTGATGACTATACAAGATTTTCATGGGTTTTCTTTTTGCATGCTAAATCTGAAACAACTAAATTGTTAAAAGAATTCATCATTAAAGTAGAAAATCAATTAGATCAAAAGTAAAAATTATCAGAAGTGATAATGGAAAAGAATTTAAAAATGTTAATGTTGACAGGTTTTGTGTAGAAAAAGGAATTGCTCGTCAGTTCAGTGCTCCTAGAACTCCACAACAAAATGGAGTTGCTGAAAGGAAAAATAGAACTTTGATTAAGGCTACACGTTCCATGTTCGCAGATGCAAAGATTCCAATTACTTTCTGGGATGAAGCCATATCCACTGCATGTTTGGTACAAAATCAAACATTGCTTGTGAAAGATAAACAGAAAACTCCTTATGAGTTGATGTTTGGCAGGAAACCTAATATAGATTTTCTTAAATCTTTTGGTTGTCCAGTTTTGATTTTAAACTCAAGTGACCAGCTAGGAAAATTTGATGCAAAATCTGATGAAGGATTTTTCGTTGGATATTCATCGGTTTCAAAAGCTTTTAGAGTTTATAACTCAAGGACAAATGTTATCCTTAAAACTTTCAACGTTAAATTTCTTGAAAACTCTTTTCCATCAGTTGCAAATGGTCCAGCTTGGTTATTTGATTTAGATTCTTTGTCAAACTCTTTCAATTCTAACTTGTTTGAATCTACAGGTGAGAAGAAGAAACAAGAAGGAGATCTCGGATCTTTCAGTGATGATTCTGACTCTAATGATATGGATGATTCTAGCCCAGACTATCCATTCTTCTTTTTGTTAAAGATCCTATATTCAGTTCTGAATCTCATGATCAATCTAGCTATCAACAAGCACAAAAACATTCCATGTCTAAAAACACCAATGTTTCACAACCTATTCCTAATGATAGTCCTAAAATTGTACAACCTGAGTCCGGAACTTCATCAGTTTCTGGTGTTGTAGTTATTACTGATAATCTTGATTACTTTATCAACTCACCGACTTAAGTTCTAATTTCAATCCACATACTTCGAACTTATTGCATCAGCTTTCTGACTTGAACCAATCTAATCTGGATGTTCATGTTCAAGGGAATGAGATTCCAAAGTCTTGTATTCACAAGAACCATCCTAAATCTCAGATTATCGGTCCATTGAATGAGAGAACAACGAGAAGTCATTCAGAACAAGCAAACCTCTGCTTATACTCGTGTTTTCTATCTCAAATTGTTCCTAAAAACATCACTGAAGTGTTAAAGTACAATAGTTGGATTGAGGCAATGCAAGAAGAGTTATTGCAATTTTGCAAACAAGAAGTGTGGAAGCTTGTGGATTTACTTGAAGGAGAAATGCCATAGGCACAAAATGGTTGTTTTGAAACAAGTCAGACGATCGGGGAATTGTTGTTCGCAACAAAGCGAGACTCGTTGCACAAGGTTACACCTAAGAAGAAGGAATAGATTAGATGAAGTATTTGCTCCAGTTGCAAGACTTGAATCAATTCGTGTCTTCCTGGCTTATGCATCATTCATGAAATTCAAGGTGTATCAGATGGATGTGAAAGGTGCTTTCTTGTATGGACCAATCACTGATGATGTGTATGTCAAGCAACCTCCAGGTTTTGAAGATTCAGAATATCCTCATCATGTGTACAAGCTTAGTAAAGCTTTGTATGGTCTACATCAAGCTCCTAGAATCTGGTATGAAACATTATCACAACATTTTATCCAACATGGATACATGCGAGGGAAAATCGATCCTACTTTGTTTATTAAGAAAGATGCTGATGATCTCTTATGTGTTCAAGTGTATGTTGATGATATCATATTTGGTTCTACAAGTCCAAAATTATGCAATGAATTTGAAGAAATCATGAAGTCTCATTTCCAAATGAGTTTTATGGGAGAAATTAATTTTTTCCTTGGTCTTCAAGTGAAGTAGTCTGCAGATGGAATTTTTATCAATCAAGATAAATTCGTTGAAAAACTTTTGAAGAAATTTAAACTGCAAGATTGTCAATCCATCAGAACTCCAGCTGATAAATACCAAGATTGAACCTGATCCGAAAGGAAAATCAGTTGACCAAACTCTATACAGATCTATGATCAGATCTTTGATGTATCTTACTGCATCTAAACCTGATATAATGTATGTCGTTTGTGTCTGTGCCGGGTACAAATCTGAGCTGAAGGAATCTCATCTAATCGTTGTTAAATGAATATTTAGGTATCTCAAAGGAAAACCAGCTTTAGGGTTATGGTATCCTTATGAAGGAAACTTCAAGTTACATGGATATGCAGATAGTGATTATGGGGGATGTTGCAAGATCGTAAATCTACGACGGGTGGTTGTCAGTTTTTAGGTCCCAGATTAGTCTCGTGGCAATGTATGAAACAAACAAATGTCTCTGTTTCAATCGCAGAAGCTGAGTACATAGCTGCTTCAGCAGGATGTTCTCAAATACTTTGGTTACAAAACCAACTGCTAGATTACGGGTTCAATTTTCTTAAAACTCCTATTTACATTGATAACACTGTTGCTATGTTTATTACAGCTAATCCAGTCCAGCACTCAAAAACAAAACATATCGAAATTCGATATCATTTTCTTAGAGATAACTCTGAAAAAGGTTTAATCATTTTGATTCAAATCGCAACTAAAAACAGTTGGCTGACCTATTTACAAAAGCCTTTTTACCAGGTCAATTTGAATTTTTGGTCAAGTCAATTGGACTGATTAATCATGTTTAAAAACTGGTTTTGAGTTTAATTCAGTTGTTTGATTCATTAAAAATGATAAGAACCCTCCCTTAGCTTAATCTTAAATATAAGAAACTATCAAAGTTAACTGCCTGATTTTATATATTGTGTGTGCATGTTCAATAGAAAATGAAAAAGCAAATATAAAAATATAAAAATATAAAACAAAAAAACAAAAATAGAGTTTTCTTGTTAGTTAATTATTTAGTACTGAATCTGTCTTTACAATTTGTGAGAAATGATAGATACATTAGTTTTGATCAGATGCATACTTCACTCGCTACTAAAGTCTGATGTGATCAGATATGATGTGTAGGTAAGCTCAGTAAATTCTTGTGATCAAACTAAATCAATCATGTATTCATGTTTGTCCATTTTAGTACCAATGAGTAGTGTTGACTTCTCAAATGATTGCTTGTAAAGTCATAAACTCACACCTGGTGGTGATATGAATAACCATTGAGCTCTAATTATTTAAAGCATCTATTCACTTCTTTATTATGAGTCATCATAGACCTGAAGTGATGAGATATTCTTTGTTGTAAGTCATTACAGACCTGGATATTCTCAATTGATGCAAAAGATGCCAATGTGCACAATCTAAACTTGAGATCTGGTTATAAGTATATGTTAGGTTAACAAGTTGAGAAAAATAATTTCTTGCATATCTTGACGAGGGTTGAACTCTCTAAGTCTAAGTATGACTTACATAATGTCATATCTAATCGTACCTTAATCAATCCAAGAATTGAAAAAGTAAGTGTGCTGAGTATCTTGCCAAAAGTACTCATTTTCTGTCCTTAGATCTCGTGTCCCCTTTGCTGCAGAAATGCTTACCTGGAACACACTTGATCAGGATTTAATCACTGTCTATGACTATCCATCATTTTATTTTCTTTTAATATGCTGATATTAACTGATATGATCTCACTGCAGGCATGTGATTCAAATGTATATAGTAGATTTTTTATTCTGCTTTAATTTTGATTTTTGCATGATTTTCTGTGTGCAAGCATGTTGATAATGATTAGTTTCCTCTTCTTGCAAAGTCAAAGAAACTTCTAAGTTTGTAAAATTTAATAGTTTAGGGGGAGTAAAAATGAAAAAGAGAAAATCAATGGAAAATTTACAAAATGTGAAAAAAAATCAAAAATAAAGTGCTTTGAATGAAAGGTTAAAGCTGCAATTTCAAACATGTGTGTGTTTGATATGATGCAAAAATGAACCTCAAAAGAATTCATATTCAGTGGAAAAGTTTCTTGCAAAAAAAATTAGACTATTTATTTTGTAAAAGTTATATAGAGACTAAAATAACTGGGAATTGTTTTTGAAAATAAAATAAAAATAAAATGATAAAAAAAAAAAAATAATAAAAGTTTGAATGTCAAAAATGTTAAAATTTGAGGGTCATTAATGTAAATTTTGAGTGATAGTCAAAAAAAATTGACTACGTGTTAAAAAAAATGTGTGAATAGTACTAATGTGCTTAAATAGTGTTCAGATGGATGGTGTGAAAATTTCAAGTGTCAAGACTCATGGAAGGTTTCCATGGGCCTGAATAGTGTGAAAATTCCAAATCAGGAGTATCATGAATTTTAGAAAATTATGCAAGTGTTGGGCGTTTCATTCTATGCTCATGCGCCTAAACAGTTTTCATGTGTCTGAAAAATTGGTTAAGTGTTGGGCGTATCATCTATGTCATGCGCCTAAACAGTACCAGACTTCCAAGTGTTAGTCTCATGCGCCTGAACAGTGACCAAGCGCCTAAACAGTGCTTATGTGACTGAACAGTGCTCATGCGTCTAAACCTCATGTGCATCACAGTGCTCTTGCTTCTGAAAACTTGGTGTAAAATTTAGTCTCATGCGTCTTCACAGTGCTCATGCGTCTAAAAATTTACACATATATATATATATACAACACTTGTGTTCTCATTCATTTATTCACTCAAATCCTCTGATACTACACTCGATACTCTTAAACCCTCAACTCATTATTTTATCATTCTTGATTGATTCTGGTTAATACTTGTGATTGACATGTATTATCATTGAATCAAAATGTAATTTTGTGATTAACATCATCTGATTTCAGTTTCGAACTTCAAATTTGACTGGGCGTTTGAGGCTGTTCAGGAGTTCGAACCCTAGTTGTTCGAAAAATTTGAAATTCGTGATGAGAATGAGTTTTAATAACAAAAATTGAACATTGAACGACTGTAGTAACATGATTTCAAACATATTGTGATAGTCGAATTCAAGTGTAAGGCCCCGTTCCAGGGAACCCCACAGTTGGTCATCCATAGCATCATTCGTTATTAAAAACACCTTAAGTCGCATTATTATAGGAAAACAATCGCAGCGGAATAACTTAACCAAAAACCATTTCTTGCATTAATGATTACTTTTGCCAAATAATACATTGTTGTTAAAAGTTACAAAAGAATATTTAGTTGCATTACAAGACAAAAATATCATAATTGCGTAAATGGATGCCAGTCTCAAATCACCAAGTAGCTTCAGACCCGTGCCATCCTCAGCAACATCCTTACCTACCAACTGATATGCATATAAAAAGTCAGTATTGCTGAGTGAGTCCTAGTTTAATAAAATAGAAAATACACTATTGTAAACTTCATTTGGTGATCATTCATCAATATACATAATCAATAATTAAGCGATTCATTATCTTTCTTTCTTTAACTTTCTCTTTCATTAACTAGGATTGCACAAAGCAAGAGCCTACATTGTTGGTTGGCTATAGATGCCGAACCCCTGTCTGTAAACGTTATCATGGTAGCTAACCCATCGACAGTTGATCCACACTACTAGGCACGAAGCCTGCTCATGAACTAGGATCCCATTCATTTATTGGTCAATCCTCAGGATTAGACCCCTGATGTACATCCTCATGGGCCGATACAGCCGTACATCAGTTGAGCAAACGACCTCCTGGTCGTGAACCTCCATTCATTTGCTTGCAAGGCTTTGCATTCATCACAAGGGCCCGGGGGTAACATTCATTAAGTTTCACTGTTCTTTTTTTATTCCTTTGTATCCACTTGTTATGGATAATACTTATTAAGATGCTCATCACTTAATCACATAACATGAAAATATGATTGACATAGTAAAAGCAGCACATAAGAATGAACCAATCATAATAATCCTTAAACAAGCATAATCTTCCCTTATACAGAAGTTCTCACACTTAAATTCTATTCCCAAAATTTCAAAAAAATCCCAAGTCTTAGACAAATGCGGATGAACTTAGACAAATGCGGATGAACACAACACATGCGGATGAACAAATGCGGATGAACATTCTCAGGAAATATTCCAAGTGTCAGGAAGTGCGCATGAACCGAATGCGGATGACTAAAGCAAATACGCATGGACACTGTAGCAAATGCGCATGGACAAAACAAATGCGGATGAACACTTTGGCTGTACTAAAGGCAAATGCGGATGAACACAGCAAATGCGCACGAACACACACTTATGCGAATATTCAAGTCTAAATGCGGATGAACTAAACCAACCTGCAGTTGCACCTATGCTATATTCAGTTCCAAATCCTCATTCTTATACATTCTCAGCACCGATCTAGCATGCTAAACTCTTAGAACAAGCATACAACCACCCAAATCGATCAAGCATTCGAAACACACACTCACACGCATAAAAGGTGCAAAGCACATAGATCAGTTTATATTTTCAGTTGCAAAACAGTAGGTAATATGCATTTCAGCCCCAAACAAGTTAAAAACAAGTAAAACCAGGGATCTAGAACTCACCTCTAACAGCTTTCAAGTAAAATTCCACCAACCCGAGAGTGCCTGGAGTTCTAGCACCTAAACACGCAAGATCAAGCAACCAGACACAAAGAAACACATAAAAATCGGTCCAGCAGCTTGAGCACAACTGAAAACTGAACAGAAATACAAGAAAACCTCACCTTCTTGAGAATTTCAGCTTTCTCACTCTAGTTCGGTTGAAGCTTCTTCCTCTGTTTCAAGCCGAAAGCAGGTGTGAGAAATGAGGGTGTGGGCGGCCATACATGATTTTGAACCCATAATAGACAAGTCTGCCACATGCACAACTTTAACCCCTTGACTTGGAGCATTTCACCATTCTTTCTTTTTTCTTTTGCTGAAATTTTCCGGGTGTTACATCAAGTTTCATCAAATTGTGTTCACGATGATTGTGTGTTCATCAGAAGGTTCATCTGAATTGAATATGAACAATCAGTTCATCAATTTTCATTAAAAATTGTCAAGTTGATCATAAAAATCATTCATTAATCTATTTTTGAGAAAACTTAATGAGTTTAGTGTGCTTTAAATATTTTGAACTTAATCTTGAAAGTGTTCTGCTCTTGACAGAGTATGTTGAACACTTAGAAATTTTTTAAGTATGAAAGTTAGGTTTAAAGATTTAAAACATGCTAATTCAATATAAATTTATTAATTTTTCAAGTTACTTAATGCATTACTTGATTATTAGGAATTGTGTAAATCAAACTTGTAACCAATATACTCTTGTTCATGTAATGAGATATATATAAACACTTAGAAAATTTTTTAAGTGTTTTGGTTCAAAATTGATAAATCACAATTTGATTTTAAGTTTTGCAAATTCAAATGTGACTAACTTTCTTTGTTTATGCATACAGATGGCAGAGCTTAAGTTTGAACCAAAGCATAATGTAGCTGCTTTTCTTAACGAAGTTGTTCAAGAAGCTACTGGATATGAAGAGATGATCAGATTTTTATTAAGGACTAAGTATGTATATGCTATGTGTTCACAGCCAGTCATATATGCTCGGTTAATCAAAAGATTTTGGAATACTGCTGTGATTGAAAGAGATGAAGAAGGAAGGAAAGTGGTTAGAGGATTTGTTACCAATGATTGTATGGTTGAAGTGTCTGAGCAATCAATTAGAGAAGCTCTCAGACTGGGTAACAATTATGCATAAGATTTGGCTGAACTCTCATTTAATGAGTGTAGAGAAACATTTATAGCAATGGGTCATCCTGAACATTTCCTAAAGAAACATTTTTTCAGAGCAAGAGTTTACAACCATTGGAAACTTCTTTGCTATATCTTTTAACACGGCATGTCTAAAAGAAGTGCCGGATGGAATTCATTCCCGGTAGACATTGCATCTCCAATTATAGTCATAGCCACTAATAGAAGATTCAATATGGCTAAAGGAATTAGATATAAGTACTTGATGTATCCAAGATTTCTTCAAATGATTATTAATGAAGAACATCCTGATTTCCATGCTTATGGAGTGGGTGGAGAAATATTACTTTTGGAGCATATGACTGAAACTACTTACAAGAGACAACCTATTATTACTGGTGTGCTCAAAATGTTCCTATGTTTGAGTATATGAGAGCAGTTGCAAGGGATGATATGAATATAAATGAAGATCATTTTCATCTAATTAAGGATGAACCAGTTGATCCAAATGACTTAATTGAAGAAGTTCCTCAAGAACCAGCTGAATCTAAAGCTGATGAAGAAAATGAAGATGATGATGAAACTAATGATGAAGAAAGTTCATCTTCAAGTAGTGATGATGATGATGATAATGATGGTGATGATGAAGTTGGTGAAGTTAATGAAGGTGTTAATGAAGATGATGATGATGTTAATGAAGTTGATGAGTTATTAGATATGAATGAAGAAGATGTTGTAGGTAATGTACAACAAGAAGTTGAGTATGATGTTCAAAATGTTGAAGCCTTTGAATCTATATTACCAGATGAAGTGGAAAGGTTGAGTCAACATGATACAGTTCTAACTAAGGAAGTGAATACCCAGCAGATAATTGATGAATTGAAAGAAGAGAACTCTAATCAGCTTAAGCTAATTGAGAAGCTGAGAGATGAGAATGAAAAATTGAAAGATGAATTGTTAAAGAAAGATTTGATAATTTCTAAACTTGAAGAAGATAAAGAATCAAATTTAAAGAACTTTGAAGTGATACTCAAAGACTATGACTTGATTGAAGAAAAATTCAAGAAGTTAAAAGAAGATCATGAGAAATTGAAAGAAGAATTTGAAGGTATAAATGATAGTTTGTAATCTCAATCACATGAATTAGTTATTGTATCTGAAGTTTAACCAATCGATGTTGAAAGAATATCTGAGGCAGATAAAGGGAAGAGAAAGATAGATGATCTAGATGTGTCAGTTTTAGCTGAATCATCATCTAACCTTATGTCTAAAATACAAAAGATTGTGTCTGAGCCTTTGATTCATGAAAGTGAAGAAGCTGAAGCTTAAGAGAGAATTGGTGCATTAGATGATTTAGAACCAGAAGTCTCTGATGCATGGTATAATGAAGTGTTAGAAGCAGAAGATATTGTTGAAGCTGCTTATTCTCCTATTGAGGTTGTTACTGAAGATATCCCTATTGATGTTGATGACAAGTATAACTATCTGGTTAAGAAAAAGTACAACAGAGTAAGTTTGGATGGTCTCACTGTGTCTCAAATCAATGAAGAATATGAGAAATGTGTAATTGCTAAATCTATAGCTCCAGTTGATCCTGATGAAATTATTGTTGAACACGGAGAATGGAATCCAATGCATGAAAGTATTAATATTGAAGATCTTTCATCATCGGAATTACATCATCCTGATCCAGAGAATACGACGACTGTTGAGCTGAGATTATGGTTGCAATCAAGAAATTATCCGCGAAAGAAGTTAAACCGGTTACAAGCTGAATCATTAAGGAATTTGGTGAGAAGTTTTCAAGAAACTGAAAAACAAAACAATAGAATGATTGTACTTGATATGGATAATCCTCAATACTTGGAAATTACCAAAAGAACAAGAATTTTGAAGCCTCAAGAAATTAAACAGATGGAATTGGTGAGAAGTAGTCATGAAAGAAGAAAGGAATTGATGAGTATGTTTCCAGAAACATAGAACAAGCTTATCAAGTGTCTATTGATCAAAAACAAGTATGGAATAAAGCAAGAACAGCTGGGGATCTAGTGAGGAATGTATTGTAAAAAGGCCAATCAATTTTTGAATTGTTGAATGCAATGATTGTGCCAGATCATACAAAGAATGTTAAGATCGTTGCATGGAAGTACGATGAGATTTTTGATGCGTTTTTAATCAAACGAGTAAATGCTATTTGTGATGTGTATCACTTTTACTCAAGCATCATAGCATTACCTGTTCAAGATCTCATAGAGTTAAACAAATTACCTTTGATTAATCCAACAAAGTCTGCCCGAGGTGAAAATTTTGTGAAACTTCTAAATAGAGGTATTTCCAGAATGGAGTCATTTCTCAAGACTCGATATGATCAAGAGGACAAAGAATATTTCAAGTCAATAAAAAGTAAAAGAAAGAATGCAGATAATCCTAAAGAAGAAGAAGAAATTTTGGATGCTTACAGTGATCAATATTTTGAGAAAATCACAAATCCAGGATTAAAGGTGATTGATGGAACTCAAACAACAAAACCAATTTTAAGATGGTTTTATAATGCTGACTCATTCGAATTGAAGTTAGTTCGAAACTTAGATGACTGGGATCAAGACATGATTTCGTTATTTGGAGTGTTTGAACTGAAACTTCTTCATCCGAGTTATATCTCATTTTTGTCCATACAAAAGTTTGAACGAGTTGCATTTGACGTTGCAGAGAATGATAGAAAGTAATTTAAGACGATTATCAAAGTGATGAATGTAGCAATGGAGAGAGTTTCTTTGAGAAAAGCTCTTGCTTTTGCTAATATCATGAAGAGGGATATAAAGTCGATTGATTTTATGAGGATTTCGAGCAAAGGAGTATTGGAGGTGTACTCTCATGTTCATCCTAAACCTTTTGAATTCTATGCAAATGTTGATATTGCAGGTTTATCAAAAGAGACTTTGGAGAAAATGGACAAAATGGAGATTAAAACTAATGAGTCGAAGCCAGAGCAAGCAATTTTAGCAAGCAAGTTTAAATCAGCAATCAAGAAAGCATTGAAGGAACTTGAGTTGTACAAAGACAAGCCTATGTTCAAGATCAAAGAAGAACCTGAAGATTTTTTTGAAGACTGAAGACAATGTGAATCTTAGGGGAGTATTGTTGAAGCTCTTGGAAGATTAACATTTTGTCTTTATGTGTTTTTTTGTCATAGTATAGGAACTTATTTTGTAAATATATTTCCTTTGTTTCTTGATAGTATAAATAGGATATATTATGTATTGTGCAGGGTGGAGACATTAGAGACATCTAAGAGAGTCAGTCAGTTAGAACAGAACGAACTGTAACCCCTACACATTGTATCCTGTGCATTTGCTATCAATGAAATCTATGAATTTTTTGATGTAATTGCATGTGTTTGATTACTTTGTGTTTGAATTGATCATTGCGTTATGATGTCATCACAGATTCGATCCTTTTGAACCGATCAGAAGGAGGCACAAGAATTTGCCACCATGATCAAAGCCATTCTAGATCCAACCATTACTCAATTCTCCTCTGATTCGAATCCTGCAACAGCTTCTACATCTGCCTCCGAACCTTATGTTGATTCATTCTTCCCGGCATAAGTGAAAAAAGAACCACCAGAATCTTCACAACCTCCACCACCATCAAACCCTTGAAGTTCATAGGCTGTATAATCCTTAGGGGGAGTATTGTTGGACCCTAAAAGGGTCATACATGCCAATTCAAGAGCTGGTTGAAGGTTGTTCTGGTTGGAAGGAGCTGAGTCAAAGAATTAATGTGGGAGAAGAAAGCAGAAGAAAAGAAGACAAGTATCAACCGTCCGCATTAGTCAATGCGGATGAGCTAGAACAAATACAGCTAAGTATTTGTTCATCCTCATTCACTAATGCGGATAAGCAAAAGCAAATGCTGGTAAGTATGTGTTTATCCGCATCCGTTCATGCGGATGACATACTTAATGCTGATGCTAATCAGAAAAAATACAGATGAAGACCACTACATCCGCTTTAACTAATGCGGATGTACAATACAAATGCAGATCAGTATTTTGTACTTAGACTAGTATTCTGATGTATAGTTGTTAGGGTAGTTTAGTCATTTTATACAGGTATTGTATCTGCCTATAAATAGAATAGTATACACTATATTTAAAAGTTTCTTTTTGGTGCTATATGGTTTTTGCTACAAACCCTTGCACACTTTTTATTTTGTTCATCAGTATCAATATACAAAGCATTTATTAGTATTTTTCAGCATTTAATGATCATTGATTCTGTATTTCCGCTACACAATCATTGCCTCAATCATCATATTCGATCCTAGTTGAGTCATATTAACTCAGATTCAGATTCGAACCCGGTCACTGATGACTGGAAGCTCAACCTCCTCACCTCAAGTATATTCTAAACCCTGTTATACACCTGAATGCATTGCTAAGGTATACTTGTACAGAAATCACAATTTGAGCTCATGAAGGATGTTGAATCAATCAATTTTCTTAAAACAGATTTTAAGAAAAATGATCAAGCTCAAAAGGAAAAAATAATAAAGCTAGAAAAAGAGTGTTTTACAACTAAAACATGAACAAACCAGTTTAGAGACCCAAATTGATTATGTTTTGAGCAGAATCAGCACAATGTGATTTAGCTATAGCTAAAACATATGCTTATAAATACAATGTTCAAATTGAAAAGTTTGAAAAATTACTTGCTTTTAGTGAAAACTCTTAAAAGTTGTATCAAACCAAGACAGCTTTAGGGTATAATACTATGGAACCACCAATGACATACACTCCCATATATATTCCCAAGTGTAACCTCGAGGTAAAGAAGCAAGTATCTGCCAAACCAACATGTACAAAGGCATCTGCTGAAAAGGATGAGACATCAGAGAAGGAAGAGAAAGAGGGAGTAGTTGAAAAAGTAGATGAAGAAGAATAGAAAAAAGAAAAAGAAGAGGAAGAAAAGAAGAAGATGAGTGAAGAACTCAAGGCCAAAGCAAAGAAGGATGTGATTCGGAAGATGGAGTTTGTTAAAGAAAAGTCATCTTTCAAAGTCAACCAGCCGCCTGTTGAGTCAAACCCCTCAATCAAGACAAAGCTTCAACTAAAGCACAACTGCAACAAGAAGATTCACAATAAAAGTTGTTATGTAGAAACCTCAAACTCTTAAGAAATAAGACCCTAACCATATATTCAAAGGTCTATTTCTGAAGTAGTAGAAATCCACAATAAGAGGCTCCTAAAGAAGAAGATAGATTTAACCATTCATACTGATCATAAGATAAACAAAAAGATAGGTGGAATTGAGAGAAGTCAGTTGATGAGATCTTCAGGAAAGAAGGCAAAAATTGAAGATTTCATTGATCATGAGTTGATAAGAAGAGGTAAGAAAAAGCAGATGAAGAATGAGGAGATGATCAAGTCAACTAACAAGCAGATGAAAATCATATGCCTAATGTGTGGAGAAGACAGTCACTTTGCAAAAGATTGTCAATACAATCCTCTAGCACACTCTATCAACCATCTCAACTAGCCTAGACCCTCAAAGAAGTATGCAGCTACCAAATAACCATCGAAAGAAAAAGATGGTGTTCACAAAACAATTCAGAAGCCAAGTCCCTTAAATGTTGATTCCAATGCAAAGTCAGCACTTCTGAAGGATATGTCAAATAAATCAGCAGCTTCAAACTTGAAGAGGAAGACTTTCAGGAAACCTTCACCATCACCAAAAGCTTCAGGATGTCACCACAAGAAGGATGATGTCAAAGCATCAGGCAAAGTCAAAAGAAAAGCCTAGAAACCAATGACATCTACCAAATCCTTAGATGACCCAAAACCAAATACCACCCGTTTAGCACTTACCATTGAAAAACCACTGTTGAAAACTAGAAGTCCCAAGACTAAACAAGCTTGGGTCCTATTCGTCACTAACCAATTTGTTTATGTGCTGGATCATCCGCAGGTCAAAACAAACTTGTGGATTGTGGATAGTGGATGCTCCCGACACATGACATGCGACAGATCATGCCTGCTAAATCTAGAACCATATGATGGTGGATCTGTTGTCTTTGAAAGTGATACAAAAAGCAGAATATATTACTAGCAGAGGACAGTTAGTAATGGCAAGATAAGCTTTAATAAGGTGAATTATGTAAAAGACTTAAACTATAATTTGCTGAGTGTGTCTCGGTTATGTGATAAAAAAACATAACAATCTTTTCACAAAGCATGAATATATCGGTCTTAATTAAAGCTTTTGTTTTTTTTATAAACGACTTTCCAAAATCATTCGCTTTTCAAACTTTTTTATTTTGTTCGTCCTTTTTAAAATCTATCGTTTTATTATACAATACAAGTTAGAAATGTCTTTTTGTGATTTTGTTTTTATAATTATTTATATGATTATTATTTAATAAAACACACTATAAATATAAAAAGAAATTTGTATTATTTAAAGATTGGTTTTTATAAACGTATTTTCCAAAATCATTCGTTTTTCAACCCTTTTTTTATTGTTCATCCTTTTTAAATATTTCATTTCATTATAAAGTACAAGATAGAAATTTTTAAAATTTCTAACTAGAGAAAATATTAAGAATTTATACAACTTAGAAACATAGCCGTTGCAAAAAAAAAATTAGATATAGTTTTTTCAAATATATTATATTGTATTAATTACTTATAGTCGTTAGAAAAAATGTTCAATAAACGAATAACTTTAGAAATCCTGGGTTATTAAACAACGAACAATTTTAAGCAATGGAATGATTTTAAAAAAGAACAATTTAAAAGAGACGTTTATAAAAAAACGAGAAATGTTTAAGAAAAGAAGTTAAGAAATGAACGGTTATAAAAAAAACGAAGTTAAGAACGATTGTATAATTCAATGAAAGGTGTAAAAAGGACCAAAGTTTTATAACTTGTATTGTATAATTAAATGAAAGATTTTAAATGAATGATTTTAAAAAATAAGTTTACAAAAAACAAAAGCTTTAAAAAAGAAGTATTTATTTTTATATATTTAAAATGTGTTTTTTGAAATAATAATAATAAAAATAACGACAAAAAAAAAATAATAATAATAAATTTTAAAGTTGTATTGTATAATGAAATAAAATAATTTAAAATTATTGAAAGATTTTTTATTTGTTTATGAAAAACTAATGATTATAGAGAAGATGTTTATAAAAATAAAAGATTTAAAAAGCCTTATCTTTTTATGAAAAATATATTTTTAAATGTATATTTTTTTAAATCTTCATACTCTAATATAAGAGTAATTGAGATGACACGTGGCAGCACCACAATCATCCTCACTAAAATTTTCCCGTCTCTCTCTCATATTAAATAATTACCTTAATTATTAATATATTATTTAATACTTTTTTAGATTTAATAAATTAAGAAATAAATCTATTCATTAATGTTATTTCTAAATAAATAATTTTTTTATAAAATAATATTTTTCTAAAGCATAAAACTTTTTAAAAATACGACATATTTTTAAAATTGATGTTTTTAAAAAGTCATTTTTTAAAAACCCAAAAAATCAAATTTGAGAGTTATAATAAGAAAAATTTTAAAAATGACATTTTTATACAATTTTTTTAGAACAAAATGTTTATTTTTTTGAAAAAAAATTAAAAACAAAATTTAAAAGTTGATATCACTATTTTATTATTTATAGTCATTTCTCATATGTAATTTCAGTCATATCATATCTTAAAATACCATTATAATTATTAATTTTTATATATTAATATTTTATTTATTTAATCTGTGTAATACACGGATTTACTAAAGCTAGTATTATATATTCTATTTAAAAGCACACTCTTAGCTTCAGTATTTGTTAAAGTAACAGGACATGCATCACAACCCAATCAAAAACCACTTTGTTCTCCCCTGCATCACAGCCTAATTAGATACCACTTTCTTCTCTATTAAGAAACCCAGATCCACTTTTACCAAAACCAAACACTGACAACCACCATTGAACACCTGTAATCGAATCCCTTGCGAGCCTCTGCTGTTGTCGATGATGACTGACGTGGTTGCGTGTCGACAATGAGGGAGCATAGGTGGTGGAAGTGAGGGCGACGAAGTAAGAGGGTGGGCACAGACCGGGTCAAGAACCAAGAGTTGGTGTTGACGATGAGTTGTAATAGTGATCTGAGAAGGGGGAACGGAAATAGTGACGTGAATGTGAAGAATTGAAGGAATTAAACGGTGGGGTTTGGTGGTCTCCGGTGGTGGTGGTGATAGTGGTGGAGAAAAAACAAGAGGCAAAACAACCCATTTGAATCAAAGAAATTAAAACTGAAGTTAAGGAAACTCTATATGATTTCGTTGTCGATTTGTCGTTGGGGATGTTGATTTTTGTTTTGATGAGGGGAGCTTTCATACAATTAAAGCTGTGGTGGTTTGGAGGATGAAGAACAAATAATTATGGGTATTATATGGAATGTTGGGTTCTAGAATATTAACTCTGGTTAGGGTGCATTCTTCACCATTTTTTACGGACAACATATCATTTTTGTAAAATTTGATAGTAATTATTGGTGTAATTAAGTACGTATTAATGTCATCCTTAAATTTTTATTCACTAAAATAAATTATGTAAATTTTAAGAAATCCAACAATGTAATATCTAACATATGATTAGGAGATTTGAATTATGAAACATACAGTGTTTTACATTTTTTTTAAATATTACCTTTTTATGTAGTTTTAATAAAAGACCGATCATTTGTCAGTAATTATTGAAAACCATGAAACACTCACAAAACATTTTTGTATTTCCGTCAATCCCACGTGCGATAGATAACCCAAAGCACCATCTAAGTCCTTTTCATACCTTTTTGCTTTTTTTTCGTCAGAGTTGTAGCCGTTACGATATATTTTTACATCCGCTCCAAAATTTGATCCTGTCGTGAAGTTTCTTGCGCAACGCGCGTGAGATTAGAACTAGTATAAGTAAAAACTTATTTAAGTTGGAGTTGGTTTTGTTTAATTTAAATAATTATATAAATAGCCCTTCAATGTTAAAAAAACTTTTTAACTTTCAAAACAGCCCCTAGATTAAAAAGACCAAAATACCTTTACACTCAACTGACAAAACTAACAGAGTTAGTGGTTAGAGATCAAAACTGTTATAAGATGCAATATGAGGGTCTGATATGTCAAAAGATTCATTTTTTGGTCATAAGGGTTAAAATGGTTAATTTTTTTCTTGATATGATTTTGGTCTTCTTTGATTTATCCTTTGTGCAGTGCTTGTTCTTTATATGTTTTGAATGCCAATAACAGTTCGACTTGGCTCTCCTGATTTGATCAGGATTGAAGCGGGGTTAGCGTTATTGGTATATAAATGAAAGTAGCCTGATTTGATGAAGGTAATTTGCCATTTGAATGATTGTGAACTGGTTTTCGAATTAAAGAAGGTTCAATATTTCTAGTCCTATGATCAACAACATTCATTTATAAACTCCCGATTAAATTTGATTACTGCGATTCTCGTTCATTCATTCTTTCAATGTGAAAAAACACCCTTCTAATTTCCCTCTCTATTTGGAAACTTTTTCATTTGTTTCCTTTCTTTCTTCACGAGCAACACCTTTGATCTTCTCGCTTCATTTTTCTTTCTTCCTTTCGTGTTTCCTTCCTCTATTGCTTAATATGTTAATTTCATGTGCTTCATCTTCTCTCCCAGATTTTTGAAATCACAGAAATAAGGATTGTCCATGCTTTCTTTCTTTCTCTTCTTTCCTTTGACGATGACCGCTTCATTTGATCCTTTTTCATAACCCAGGCTCTGATGCCACTGTTGCCTAGGATCTACGATTATATTTCAATTACATTAAAATTATAAAAGTTTGTGTTGCGAACCCATAAGAACACATAGTGAGAACATAATTTGCCCACAAGCACACATTATATTCACATGGTATTTATACCCAACAGTTTTAGCAGTTATATAACTGCCATTTAAACAAAATGATGGGTATCCAAAAAAGAACATTAGCTCATCCTAAACCCACGTCACTAAACACATTTTGACTTTACAATTTCACAATGTTTGACTTTAATTTTGAGATACTTAACATGGTTTGAATATTTGGATCACTCAAAGTCTTAACAATCTACACATTGTAAATGCATGATCTATATGTTTTACTATTTCTCTCTCAAATGCAAGAGTGTCTATTTGAGTGTGTGAAACAATGTGAGACACCAATAAAGCTACACAATGGAGAAATAGAGTTGCATAACAATCCCATGCTATAGCCTAATAGCTCTCTCAGTTATGACTATAGTTCCATATCATCTTTATCTACTTACATAACGGTGAATTTCCAGCATTTCTAATAACACTAGTTTAAGGAATTTAAGTTATTCAAGTCTAGTCAAATTTGTCCTTAAAAACATACTTAAAAAGTGTCAAGAATAAAAGTCTGCGAGTTCACAACTTACCGACACAAAAATAGACATCAAATATTAGCGTCTCTAGGTTCGTTATATTATGTGAGGTTTGGTAGGAGTTTGTTGGACCATATGCTATACCCTTCTTAGCATCATTTTACTACTATCCCCCATCTCCAACAAGGGCGAAGGATAGTTAGGGCTGGGGGGGGGGGTCTTTTTTTTCTTCGGTATTGTTAATTTTTAGTTCGGTAGTGTAATTTTTGGTCCGGTAGTGTAAATTTTTATATAAATATAAAGTTCGCCCCCTCTAAAAAATTTAATTCGCTCTCGCCCCCCATACGAGAGTGTTCAAGCTCCGCCATTGATCTCCAACCCTGTCTTTCAATCTATGTTATATACTCTTTCATCTTTTATTTTTTTATTAACCTTGACTCATACATACGTGAGTGTTTGGTACAGTTGGTTAGGTCTTTCAACAAAGTTAGAAATATCAATTTTTAGTCGACTCTTTTCCTCGTTTTCCAGATGGCACAATAGTGTCACTTCAGTAGTTGTCTAATTTTTCTCATATTCCGTGGATTTCATTCTATATGTTTCCCATTTTCTTGAGATGTCACATCACCTTAATATATTTTTAAATTTATAGGTTTATTTTAATAGTAAAACATCATAAGTAAAAAGTAAAATATAAAAAATACAATAAAATAATATATAAAATAAATTAAATAGTATTACAAAATACAATATAAATTATAATAAAAAAAATAAAACTAGTGGTCCAATCGGTAAATATGCTTTTAAATGCTCAATAAGTTCTAATCAAATGCTATCATGGATATTCGTGATCGTATTTAATAGAATGTTTATTTCATCGGTTCATCAATTGGAGGCAGTGGCGTACCTAGGTAGAAGGTTGGGGGAGTCGCCCCCCGTAATTTTTTTAATTTTATATGTGTGTGAAAATCCTGAGCGTCATCCCTAAAGTTATGCAATCGTCCCACTTCTGTTTCTCATGAAAATTTTTCCTAAGTTCGCCCTAATTTGGAGGATCTCCTCTATGCATTCACTCGATATCCCCACCAATTTGTTTCAATATCATATCGAGTAGAACAATGCACATATGCATGATTTCCCTAACATGTCGATGATAATGTAGCCACTTACCTTTTAGGACTCTAAAAACTCGTTTAACGTCGTATCATGTCGCTTCTTTTGCTTTTTGAATCATTGTAGCTTAAAAATGATTGTGGATATGACAACGCTTTCACTATAGCTGCTCATTACAATATAGTCCATCGGAAAGATAATATTCAAAGTGTATTCAACTTCGTTTACCACAAATGGACACTGATAACAATGTTAAACAAATGTGATCGATCCAAGTTGCTAATATCGTGTATATCTCTAATCAGAAGACGTTACCGCTTCAAGCCTTATACAGTTGCTTGTGATCACCCTTCATGTAATGTCCCTGTTATTCAATGGGACAATTCTCCCATTCACAATATATACAATCTATACTCTCTAATATCCCCAAAAAAGTAATGTTGTCTCTTTAGAGATAATCTTGAAAGACAAACCAATAATAGCATCACAAAACTCTTGCAAGCATACAACTGATGTTGTAATCATCAAACGCATTAAAGGCATTCTCGTATGCTAGTTGTTGCATAACTAACGTACCCTTTTGTAAGAATATAAAGCCCAACAACCTCTTGTATCATGAATCGTTTGAAAGTACTGAAAATTCTTCTTCAAATCATAGGCAATTTGTAAAACAAAGATTTTTAACCATTTGTAACTTTTGTCAAAACATCTCAAGTGTGAATTAGTGAATGTTAAATGGTATTAAAAAAGTAATGTTCCACCAATAAATTATGAGAAGATTCATGACCGTTTCTCCGCACATACCTTAATAATTAAACATTCTATTAAATAAATAGATAAATCCTTTTTAATATAATAAAAGTGAAAAAGAAAAACTAGCTTAAAAATGCATAAAGTGATGAAACATTTAAGTTAAAAAAGAATTATTATCGACGTAACGGTATCTTTAACTTAGCCTAAGGATACCGAGACAATGATAGTCAAAAACTTAAGTTACGTCTACTCATCTCGGCATTTCATCTGCAGAACTTGAAGACTCATGAAATTTATGTAATATTAAATTCCAACGAATCCGTATAGAGAAATTTGAAAAAGATTTGAACGAGAAAGTGATTCATTTGTTAGAAAGATTATGAGTTTGAATGTAATAATATAGAGTTTTGAAAAATATTTTTGCCTCAAATGTTATAATGAGTTGACCGTTGATAATGGTCGAATAAATATGAAAAGCTTTTGTTAAAACCGAGAAATATTCAACCGAATTCAGGGGAAAAAACATTCTCGAAACTAGTAGACCAGTGTTCCCGATTAGGGATATTTCCTCGACCCCTTCTCGGGTCGACGATAAATGCTCTAACACAAGGTGTGTTACTAACGTATCCCTTAATTGACCTTTTGTGTTTTCTTGATGGATACCCTCCCCTTGATGTCTCTTTTTCTCTCAATATTTGGATACTTTTTATTCATCCTTTAATACAAGTTGTCCAGACAGCTCATGTTCTGTCGGCGTACTTGCTCTAAATATTTTAAAGAAATAAAAATATTATATAATTTATTGAGAGACTAATATAATTGATTTAATGGTTCATAAAAAAACCAGCAAATAATCCAACATTAGAATAACAATAGTAAATTAACAAACCAATTATCACACACTCAATAATTGCCACTTTACTCTTCCTGGCATCACATGGTCCAAAACCAAACTCTCTTCATCCATTCACCCACAGTACCCAAAAATCTACGTTTCAAGCAGTCAAATTCCATCCAACCACAAATCGATTCACATTTCAATCGCTTGATCTCATCGTTCATCTTCATTCCCCATCTGGGTTTCGATCGATTACATCAAAAGATTCAATTAGACGGCGCTCAATTTCCCACAAAACCTCATTATCTCCACCTTCCCACCTGGGTTTCACTCCAATTGAGCTGAATTGACGGTCGATTGCAGCGATGAGTATGTACGGTCGAGATCCGTGGGGTGGGCCGTTGGAGATCAACACGGCGGACTCCGCGACGGACGACGACCGGAGCCGGAACCTGAATGATTGGACGGGCGGCGCTTTCTCGACCGCTGGATGAGACGCAACAGAGCTGGCTTTTGGGCCCTTGCAGTCAGCTTTGTTGTTGGGATTATTACGGTGATTGTGAAGAATGTGCCAAGGCATCATAAGCGTCCTCCGCCACCGGATAATACACTCTTGCACTGCACAAAGCTCTCATGTTCTTCAATGCCCAAAAGTGTAAGTTTTGTTTCTGTTTTAGCAACTAGTCTATGTTTGTTTATCTGAAATTGTAGTTGTTGTGGTGGTTGGCTAAATTAAGACTGTTGTATATGGTAAGATTTGTTGTTGCTTGTGTAAAATTGATTATTTGTCCCTAAATGGTTGGATGGTCAAAGAAGTAATTGTTAGACACTATAAATTGCATATTGGCACTGTATATAATATATCTTAATATGAACATCCGAACAGCATGTTAAATAAATAGTTTTGTGATAGTGGCTGTTGGTTATGTTTTTGATATATTATGTGGTTGGGGTGTGATGATAATTATTAGAGTATTAGTAGATTATTGCTCTTGTTGTGTGATTTAGTTATTGAATATTGAAGTTATTTGTGAAAAGGAGACATTCAGGTATGTGTTAGTCCAAAAAAATTTGGGTGTGGTAGTGTTTGATTTTACTGAGAGCCTGCGTTAGGGTGCACACAAAGGGCAAGGATGAAGGTGGATGCTGTATGGTGACTTTTTAAAATGCTTAGGTTCGATAAGACGAGCTTTGTTTTCTCACAAAACGGCTAGGGAGGAAGGGATGTTGGTCCCACACTCATTCTTGGTTGTGGATGTATTTACTAAGTATAATCTGTTTAAACATGTGGGATAATTGTATGCAGAAATGACTTTAGGGGTTTGTTATGGATATTTAAAATCTGATGTGGCGTGATTGGAGGTGCTGAGGGGCAAAGTTTGTCCATAACATTGCATTATTGCATATGCTTTAAATTTGATTTAGAAAAAAGTAAAGCCATGTGTTCATGCATAGTAAATAACAATGTCGATTTTCATAAAGCTTCTCTTTTGTTTAACAAAAGCATATAACTAGTGGAATTTAAGGCGATAACATTACACATACAGCGATCTTATGGTTTCCTTTAATTCTTGCAGCGGGAAAACTCCCAGGCAAATAATGTTTCGTGGAGGGGTAATTCCTGTATAAAATGATGGAAATCAGACAAATCAGGTGCTGTTATTAAAGATCTAGTGGGCGGCTATTACGATGCTGGGGATGCAATTAAGTTCCATTCCCAAAAGCTTTTGCAGACATGGTAAGTTGGAGTGTGATCGAATACAGTGCTAAATACGAAGCTGCTGGAGAGCTCAAACATGTTAAAGAAATTATAAAATGGGGCACTGATTATTTTCTCAAAACATTCAATTCTACACTGACACCATAAGTCAACTTGTGTCTCAGGTTAACTTTCTTGAAATATTCTTTTGGTGTAAACTGTAATAACTGCAAGTATATGTTCTAAACAAAACATTTGTATTTTTTTATTAACAGGTTGGGTCGGGTGATACATCAGGGGGTACAGATGATCTAATGATCATAGTTGTGGATGCGACCTGAGGACATTGATTACGCACGACCGTAACAGTTTGTTCTGGTTGCTCGGATCTTGCTCGCTGAAATGGCAGCTGCTTTAGCTTCTGCGTCCATTGTTTTCAAGGACAACAAGGTTTATTCAAAGAGAACTGGTCCAGGGGGGCCGCGACCCTTTGGAAATTTGCTAGAAATCAGCGCGGGTTCATATAGCGCAGTGGTGTAGAGGCTGCAACTTTCTACAATCGAGTATGGTATTGGGATGAGTTTGTATGGGGTGGAGGCTTGGTTGTATTATGCAACTGGAAATCGTTTATCTTTACTTTGCTAGTCACCGACCTAGCCAGCTGCTGGTGCGTTTGGGGTGGGCCGATTATGGTGTTCTCAGTTGGGACAATAAGCTTACAGGAGCTCAAGTAAGGTTTTATTTTTTTTATGGGGCAATTTCATGTATCCCCTTTAAACTTACAAAAATTACATATTTCCCCAAGTCATGCTTGAAGAGCATTGTGCATTATGCATTGAAAACTTGTGTTTTGGGGAAATATCTAATTTTGAATTATCTTTTGTTGAAAAGCACAGTCATTATTCTCTTTTCTAGGTGTTGCGACTCGATTGAGGGTTATTTTGAGTCCTGGATATCCATATGAACAACATTGAAGACATACCATAACCAGACGAGCATAATCATGTGTCCTACTTACCATATTTCACAAGTTTTAACCGAACAAGAGGTAGTAAATTACTTATTGCACCAAGTCAAATGATTGAATTAGTAAGTAATTACATGTGTGAGTGTTATTGGTTTGTTTGGCAGGTGGTTGATCCAATAAATCATGGGAGACCGCAGTCTTCAAATTGTGCTAATGCAGCCTTTTTAGCTGCATCTTTAGAGACTATCTTGATGCTGCAGACACCCCTGGGTGGTATTGTGGACCAAGTTTCTACTCAAAGGACGTGCTTCGCAAGTTTGCTGAAAGTCAGGTATGCAGTAAACGGGTCAAATCAAAATCATCTTATCTGTTAACGGGTCAGCTCAAACACCAAACGCATCTATCTTATATTTTTAAAATTGTATATTTTCAATGATTCCCAGATCGACTATATTCTTGGAAAGAACCCGAGAAAGATGAGTTATCTTTGTCGGTTTTGGCAATCACTACCCAAAACGTGTCCACCATAGAGGCGCGTCAATTCCCAAGAACAAGATCAAGTACAACTGTAAAGGAGGATACAAGTGGAGAGACTCAAAAAAACCCAATCCCAATACTATCATCGGAGCTATGGTTGCAGGTCCCGACAAGCATGATGGATTCCATGACGTGCGTACGAACTACAATTACACAGAGCCCACACTCGCTGGCAATGCTGGTCTAGTTGCAGCCCTGGTGGCCCCTCTCTGGTGACAGAACAACAGCTAAAATTGATAAGAACACGATTTTCTCGGCAGTGCCGCCTATGTTTCCGACCACCGCCGCCGCCGCCAGCACCATGGAAGCCATAAAGGAACATTGGAACATGAAGTTTTCAACTTTTTGGATGATAATCACCAGAAAGGCTATAGTGAACATGAAAATGAGGCTGCTGATGATGGGTGGAGAAGCTGGGAGTTTGAAATGGAGTATGTAATTATAGTTGTTTGTTTCTATGTATGTAAGTGGTGAAAAAGAATGTTATTGGTGTTTGGAACTATAGAAACTGGTCACACTAACAATGGTTTGATTAAACACACTTGTTTTGTTTCATCTTCCATGCCTCCATTCTCCTCTGGTAAAATGTAATCATAGTATGTTTGTTTCTAATGTATACGTATGTATCGACCTCATGATGTTCATATATATCTTGTATGTGTTTATATTTAAGTTTGAAAAGAGGTGAAAAATAATTTTTTCTCTTTTTTTTTTTAATAAATACATTTAAAACCTATGAATAGTGGATCTATGCTTGAAGTACCAACTCTAAACCTAAACCTTCAACCTGTTCTCTTGTCCAAAACTCTCAGCAAAGAATGATTCCACCTTACTTTTGCTTTCACAATAATGTCAACAATAATTAAAAAAAGTTCAGATAATGACTTAACACGAGAATAGTTATATTCTTTATTTTTTTAATACATTAAACAATCAACTAATAATTAAAAACCTAGACATAAAGACAAGGGCCCCTCTCCGAATGATGCATGTTATATTTCATGTTTTAAAAGTCAGCATCTCTTTGTTTAATAAATGTTTTGGTCAATAAATAACCCATGTTTTTTTTCTTTAAAATAACCAAAAATAAGTATGAAACCAAATATAATAATAAACAGCCATGCAACCAATTGCAACAATGCACAAAATAATGCTACCTAACATCGAGAGAAATAAAGTTTATGGCACAATTGATGCACTGTTTTATTGTCTAGCATTTATTTTGTATAGGTTGTATCTTCTTTGTTATTTTCTTTTAATTACTAACTCTCTCTTTCTATGATTAACACATAGTAAAACTCAATGGAAGAGCTTGAACAAATATATAAATGGGGTCAAAAGTCATAGGACTCGTAAATTTTTTTCATCATCATCAGGGAGGCCGTACTTAATACTCAGCAGCGTTGTTAAAATCGCTAGGCGTTAGTCGCGGTAGTGGGGTACCGACTAGCGATTAATCGGATTGGATTTTTATATATAATTTCAGTTTTATATATTAATACAACATTTCATATGTAACTTTAATAAAAAAAAAGTCCAGTTTTATATATAAATACACATATTGGCCGAATTTCTATTTTTGGCCGGATTTTTTGAAGTCGCCGGAATCTCGCCGGATCACATATTTTTGGCCGATAAGATCGCTAGGTCCGATTTTGACCATCCGTTGACCGCCTAGCGATTAATTGGCCGATTAGCAAAAAATTACAAGGATAGAGGCGATTCAGATTAATCGGCAATTAATCCCGATTTTTGCAACACTGATACTCATAAAATTTTCAGACGAACATACGCATAAATTTCACTTCTGAGCTAAAAAACATCGAGGTCGGGGCCCATGAGCCTTAAAGCTCCCCCATGATAGGTTTTATGTCTAGCATCCTAGAAGTTAGAAAATAATCTACTTTGATACAAGGTAATTATGTCATACAAACAGATTCAACATCACGGGACATATTATTAAGTTTGAACATGCCATTACATAAATAATCAAATCCAGCAAAAGGTTTTATGTCGAGACCAAATAAACTTATCCGACTTGACAACCTTCTTATGTCCATAGTTATTTAACACGATACCACACAATAAGTTCTTCTGAATGCCGAAATATACAACACATAAATCAAATATTAGTTTTTTCCAGACGTAAATACTAGTGTAACTTTTCCAAATCTTTCATAGGCTTAGTTGTTACATTTCCATACTTAGTACAAATCTATCTTCATCTGGTTCAAATTCCTCAAACTAGTTAACTCCTTGCGTACATGACTCGTAGCACCCAAGTCTACTCACACGCAAAATATTTATACTGTACATAAAAGGATTCAAAAATAAATAAGACATAATTCTCAAACCGAATTATGTTTACTAATCATGGATCTTTTGAATCCAAAAGAAAACCCAAATATCGGGTTCCATTTGTTTCACAACCAATGAGTTTTTCCCGACTTGTAAACATCTAACAAATGGTTGTAAACTAAAACCGTGTCCTAACAACCCAGATGATTATGTAAACAAACACTTTTAGAATAACTTCAGTGATTCAAAACCGCTATATTTTATTTGTTTATTTTCAAAATGTAGAATAAACTTCGATGCTTTCAATCTTATCTAGTTTTATGTTTTTTTATTTAACATGTCTACGAATAAATCACTGAATCAAATACAAAACTCATAGGTTTTGTTTAAAATACAGAAGAATTAAAAAGCGTACTCGTGGAGCATTCGGGTCTTTTGACCACTTGGAAACTCCACGTTAGACTTGTTTCCACCAAACACTCACTCAATAATCTTTCCGTGAGTACTTACGAACCAGTGTTAAATTTGAATCTTATAACCTCAGCATATCCCAAACTGGTTCTCTGGTCGCCATATAGAATTAAATTTGTTTTAACTTTGTTGAACTCAAAATGTGTAACCCATCACGGTCCAATTATCCACAAGTTGATCAAGTAGAATCAAAGATCAAATATAATTTTGTAGCATTTTCCGATTATGTCAACCAACCAACAACTTAATTCCAAATAAAACTAATTGTTTTTTTCTCTGAATTGCATGATGAAAAGGAGTGATCCAAGTCAATCCTTGAGTGTATAATCACTTGAACCTTGCACCATAATAAAAGCGATCACATCTAAATCCTTACGAAACAAAACCGTAAACCGCGAAACATAATTCCAACAGAACCAATCATATCAAATATAAAAGTCTAGTACCTTTTGATCAACAAAATAATCAAATCTGAAGTCCACCGTTGCAATTGAGAACAAACCAAATCCAATCACAACCCAATATTGGTTTTAATCTTTGATGAAAAACTGTGAAAAAACAAAACTTGGATAACATCACACTTGTTATAACCTTGCTAACAGAAGATGAACCGAGGAAAAACCCATATTTCCAGTTCATCTGAACCCCATACTAACAGAATACTTGCGATGGTGCAATTGCGAACCGAACCCAAAAACGATGTAAATCGATATGTATCCAACCAAGAAATAACCAAAATAGGTTTATCTTTGTAGAATATGTTGGTATTCGAACAAAAAATCGAATGTAAAACAAACCAAACCTTACCAGATTGGTTCAATGTTCAAACATCAAACTCATTGGATTATCTCTGAATCGTGAAAAATAAACCTATTTGCGGATACTCGCATAATGATTTATCGGACTAGACCAGAGACATCTAAGATGGAGATGAACTTTTGATGTTATGGAGATGAACTAAAATTACCATTGAATCTATTTGGCTACACCTAACTAACACGATTAATTTTTTCCCTTAAGTTTCCAACATAAGAGTTATTTTAATCAAAAAATTACAAAAGAATGAATAACCAACTCAGGTGTGAGTTTTTATATTTTAGCTTCTTTTGATAATTATAGTTATGATTTAACTCTATAATAGTCTTTATTGTTTTGTCTTGTTAATCTATTTTGGTTTAGTAATTGTGTTACTTTTGCCCGTTTATTAAACATAGATTTATTGGTTTAAGTTTAATTATGGTTACGATTATTGATGTTTTATGATTATTATTCATGGGCGTTATTGTCATATTAATATTGTTCTCATACTTTTATGATAATATGTCTTTTATGGTTATGATTCAAATAATTTATATTATATGACTTGTTTGTTATTTATATATTTGTCTTGGGTGTTTTATAAAGTTATAAATGAGTCACTTTTTTTAGGTAGTACTTATATTTTATTTTATATAATAGGGTTATTGGATTTTAATAATCCTAATTTTATTATTAGCAGAGATTAATCACAACTCGGGAAATGTTTACAGGCATGCCCAACTTTGATCTTATTTTCTTAAAGATCTCTTAGTAATATATCGTTAGAGAAAATAAACTTAAAGTTGGGGTGTCTGTAAATATTTCTGAGTTGGGATTAATCATGGTCAATAAATAAAAGTAAAGATTATTAAAATCTAATACGTATATAATATAATGTTCAGAGATATCTTTCTTGATGAAACAAAAGAAATACTGACCTATTATTTTTGGTAAATTAAAATCGCAATAGTGATTACAAAGAAGACTGAACGTCTAAAACTTATCACGTAGAGTTGATTTTCTATTTTGTTATTATTTTGACTAAAATAGCTATAATTTAATAAACTTAACGGAAAAAACTTAACGATATTAAGTAGGAGTAGTTAAGTGGATTCAAATGGCAATTTTTATAAAACTTTGAATGCAAATGACAAAATTTAAATTATTGGATTCAAATGGCAATTTATATGAAACTTCAGGGATGAAAAATGATTTTAAACTTTCTTTTTATGACCAATAATGGGCTTGTTGTTTTTGTATTTTAACAAAACATTAAAAGCCCAATATTAATTTAGAAGTCTAACATTAACTACTTAAACCAAGTATATTTACTTAAGCCTAATGTTAACACAAAGCCTAAATAACATTCAGAATTAAATCGAGCTAACACTCTCACGACACCTAACTCGTTTAATCTCTAAAGTTATTTACTCAATCAACAAGTTAATCAATGTACTAAAACATATGTTGATAATACTAAAGTTACCAACACTCCCTCCACTTGACTCAAGTAACAAAGATTGGTAATATCATTCTTTAATCTGTTTACAATCTTGGCATTATATTTGGATTAAAATTCTTATAAATCTTAGTGTCATATTGATGATACTCACACTTTACTCGCCTATTCGTATATAATCATAACTTATAATTTATTTTCCTTCCTAAAAAGGTCTATTTTTTTTCACAAGGGCATGTGCATACTATCCGAAATATGGGTTAGGAGCATTAGTATTTTTCCGGTGCTTCAAAAAAGGAGGTTTAATCATCTTTGTCATTACCTTATAAAACTTCTTAATCTTAAATTAATGTTATAAAACTTAAATGATTGTGCAAGGTATCTTCAGAAGCTTATGAGATAATTGGTTAGAGATATTGATCATAAAATATATCCCTTGGAGTTACACTCATGCCAATTTATGTATATAGGTTCTACCACTTTTCATTTCTAAAACTTTTGGACCTTTTTATAATTATACTTGTTGATTGAGTAGAGATGAATTTTTCTAGATCTAAAATAATAGTGTTAATCTGTCAATCAATTTGAATAATCTTCAAAGATACCATTAAGGTTGCCATTATTAGTGTAGATTGATTAGTAATTGGAATTGCATATGTAGGTTATAAAGAACATCATATAGCGAAATAGAGAAAAGTAAGGCTTTCATAATCGAACATTCTTTCAGACTGTTTAAGTGTGTTAAAATATATGAAACATTCACTCAAGGAGAGAGGATGCAAACACTTGGCTTAGATGAGCCCATACGAGTAAAAAAAACCAACTAATAACTTCTATTAACATATTTCTTTAATTCATTTGATGGTGATTTTAGCTCCTCATACAATAACATAGCCACATCTAGGTTTTGGATATGGCGACGAGGGAGCTGATAACCTGTAAGGAGCATGTGCGACCTTATTCGTCTCTCACTTCTAAACCCTCCATATGTATGCTACATGTTTAGATGAAGAAGTAGAGTGGAAGAAATCGTTACCTAGCTTTAATAAAACTAAACAAAGAAAGAAAATATGAAACACTATCTAATGGCGATGTTTTATTGAATCAAGTATCAATGTGTAGTTTATTTTAGCTTGTGCTTATTACATATATAAGATATTTCATTATGTAATATTGTATTTCATGTATGTGTAGTTTTGTTGTTTAGTGTCACACCCCAATCCATGGGCACAACATGTTGTATCATTCAAATAACAATATAGAGTGGAATTCTTTACATTCAAGTCCATGAAATCTAGACTGAATTAAAACATAAAACAGTTTGTACAAAAAACCATGCTTCCATCGCGTTCAACATACAAATACAAATTAAAGCACTGCCCGAGACGGATTCATTCAGTCTCATCTCTACATGAAGGTCTTATTCTACCTAAACTGCTAAGTCTCCTCGACTAGTTAGTGCCTTCTTGTACCTCCTACTCCTGCATCACTAGCTAAAACACATCAACAACAACGTTATTAGTGAGTCATAACCAATGACTTTAGATAATAGACAATATAAACATGTGTGTAAGTAAATTGTTTGTCAAATAAAGTATTAGCTAACACCCTCACAAATATGGTAATGTCCGTGTAAACATATATGTTGCTTCGGTTTTACAAACATGACGATGAGTGGGTTAAGGCGCTCCGGCTGACAGAATCCTGATGCATCTAACATTTGAGTAACAGGCATCCCCTAGGAACCCTACACTCTGACAATCTTAAAGGACTGCAACCTGGAGTCTAGAGTTATCCTCACACCAATCTAAGAGTGTGGTCTCTTACCTAGATGGATCCAACTAAAACGCACATATGTCCTAAAGTAAAAAAAAAGCATCACTTTGTGTGACGACCTCCATCATGTCCGGTGTCGTTCCATGCGGTCACCTTCCACTTACATTAATGATTGTTGAAACTAACTGTGACCCACACAAACGGGAGGTAGTCGTGGTATGCTAGTCCACAAGAGAAAATTTTACTTGGCAACTGCACACACATCAAAACATTTCATCAAATGTTTAACGAGCTCGTATTTGACCACAAAAGTAATTAATACAAGGGGACAGTTATACTCACAATGATGAGCTATCCGATAATGTTTGTACACTAGTCGACGAGCGTTACGAGCATATTATAACCTGAAAACATTTGAAATCACCTCAAGACATTACTCATTAAGCATAAAACCCTCGGGTTTTCCTACCGATATAATCCACCCACTTGCCTAGTCACGTTCGTGACCTCGTGCTAGAGTCTTCGTAACTCCGGTCGGCATTTCCATCACAAACTTTGAAAAACATGTGTCAAAGAGCTTGGGTTCACGCAGACGACCTAAAATAGTGACCAGATAGACTTCTCTACTGCTCAAGATCCCTATCGTGTACACTCCCATGACAACCCCACGGTTATGATATGACACCTCATTACTCATTTCATACTTATAATAGAGCTGTCCATGACAAATCCATTTATGCAAACATGGTTTATTTCACATCGTATTATCAATATAAATCCTACCCACTTAGATATCGGTTTGGCTCTTTTTCAAAACCCTGGTTTATATGCCATAATAATGCATAACATGGAGGGTTAGAATCTACCACAATAGATCTAAGCTCACAGCTAAACCTCAATGTCAAAAACTCACCACCGAGTGATCTAACACTACAGTGGAGTGTAACACGTCACACTTTTGTCATAATGAGTTATAACTCGTATTTAGAAGAGATCAAGGCATGTCGAACGAACCGAGCCTCCAAATGTCACTTTTACGCCAAATCAATGTCACGGAGAGCAAATATGACCTCTTCAACACGGGCTTCTAATATATAGTATTGTAGAAAGAGAAAGTATATCAGTTAGAGAAATAGAAACATCAAGATTGAGATGTTTCAAATGGTGAAATCTGGTTTTTAGAGGTTTTATACCAAATCTGTCTGATTGGCTCCATGGTGGACGCTAAGCAGTCTTAGCGGTCTGCTAACCACATATGAAAGAATATTCAATCTTCCAAATAGAATATTGTATCTACCAATGAATACTCCTCGCTAACGTTATGGTACACATTGTCGGACCACGATGACCTTAGCGGACCGTTACCTTGTTCATTGGTGGTCGCTATAAGACCTTGGTTTTGATCTCTAACTCCCTTTTCTAGCAGGTTGTTATGGTCAACCCATATATGGTCCAATGTTCCTAAATCCTTAGGAAATTCATTTCCATCATTTTCATTCGCGTTTCCGATGCATTTATTCATGCGGCAGCCTACCCATTGGGTCGAGGGATAACATTTTATAGAGTTGTTTGTATCATTTTTATTAAATACATAGTTGTTGGTTTCACTTATCAATAGTAAACCTAACAATATGTTCCTTTTATGTGTTAACTTTTTTATTGAATTTTTAGATTTTATGTAGATAATACATAACTAGCATTTATATTTATTTATAAAATATTAAACTATATCTTTCATGTATAAATAAAGTATACATTAGCATATTCTCTTATCGAATACTAAATATTCTTTTCTAATATCTTTAAAAACGTTTTTGAAAGAAAACCCATAAGGGATTTGATTTATCGAATCTGAACAAATATGATGATCAAAAGTATATGTTGTTCAAGAAATCAACAACTTGGTGACACATATAAGTGAATTACTCGTAAGATGCTAACTATGATGATAAGACATCACTCCTAAAGTAAGGAGGTATTATGATTTGTAACCCTAGTAGGGTGAGGTATGTTTGACAGACAACTACATTGTTGACGGCCCAATATATGCTCAGCAACCTTTGACGCATAGAGCTCGAATGTGAAAACCACTATTCCTTCATATGATGGGTCTATTACATGTAATGCCAAATATATGAACAAAGACGTGAGGATACAAAGACAAGGTCTTTCACCATTACAAAATATACCACGTAACTTTTTTAGACGACACTATTGTTTAAAAAAAGTCACACCATCAAAAATCTTAACATTTTTTTATATTTCAAATAAGAATAATAACTATATATAGTACAAAAGAACACATTTTTTAGAAAAACCTAAAACACTATGCTATAATGGTGTTGTTATTTGTTTATCATTGTGTTGTTTTTTCATTTTCTAACTGTATGGTTTACTGTTTTACTCTAATATACACAATTATACCTTTAAAACAACACATTATATGACATAAAATCAAATAAAATAGTATAACAACACACTTCAAGTCATATAACCACGTGGTTTACTGCTCGAATAAATGAGGCAAACACCATGTCTAGGAACAAACAATACACACGTGTCGTGTCACTTTCTACCTTTCTATAGAAAAAGATGACAACCCTAGTTTCAGGTTAATATTCGTACAAAGATTCAACGTAAGTTCATAGCATAATTTCTTGATAGATTTAATTTGCATGAATTAGGCCTTTTGAAATTTAACACGACCATACATGTCGTGATCACACTTTAGATAAATTTTGTGAACTTACCGGGTCACCCTATGATTAGTCGACCTATATAGATATATGTGGTGTGTCATTTATAAACTACCATGTAGCTAAGTTTAGGGAATGCTCACACCCATGCATGTGGTCATGCTTGAATATCTACCACCTAGACGGACAATACGCAAGGTGGGACAAGAACATAATAATAATTAAACCTCTAGTGAATAGAAAATGAAAGATGTTACAATATATAAAAAAACATAGTTAATGAAAATCATGAATTATTACACATAATAACTCTCATATCTAAGAAAAATCCTAAAACAGCCTCAAGAAACTCCCTGTTGTTGCTGCTACGATTGAGAAAAAAAAAAGTGGAACAAGGGAGCAGGGTTTTGGATCTCTAACACTCGTTTCTTTTACACTTGCTTCTACCACCTGGTATGGTCTTAAAAAAAACAAACTAAACCTATTACACATCATTATACTCGTTAAAAGGTCTTGTAATTGCCTGAAAACAGGATCTAAAAAATAATAAGATAGATAGATAAAAAGAGGGTTTTTGATAATATTAATGTTTTATAAGTTTTAAACACTCTAAAAAACACACCTAAACGATGATTTGGAACATAAAATAGATACATTTCACATTATTTTAGCTTTCTAACAAGCATATTTCTCATTTCCTAGTTTAACCAACGAACATTATTTTGGTATCAAAAGTTACCTAATGTCTTAGCTTTCCAACGCATATAGCACACCTACTAAACTTAGCTTTGGACCCCCAAACGACAAAGATACATTCAGTTGTCGTAATGTGCTTGCAGGAACTTGCTTGAGAAAAAGCAATTTAAAAAGGGTTTTAAGTTATGGTAGAGCATGTTGTTCTTATGACATCAACTTAGAAGATATATTTAGTCATTACATTAACTACCAAGAATTATTTCAATCTATTAGGTACCTTAATGCACGTCACGAAAGGTACGTAAAAGTTGAAGTTAAAGTTAATGATCTAGCTCATAGTTAATAAAAGTTTGTTAAGGTTAGAAACATATGATAAGTATACATTGTTTATAATATCCTAAACGACCTTTAGTGTGTCAAGTTACCCAACAAATGAACAAAAACTCAAAAAACTTAACCTAAAAACGAACATGCACTATGATTAACAAATTATTAGCAAACCTACGTATATATATGTGTAGGAAACGCTTTAGCTTAGCATCACCCTATCTGAATCAAAAAATCCCGAACCACACATCGACCCTCAAGTTAGATTCACCTTGGGCGATAGATTCACTTCGCTACCATATTAGAATGGCGGAGGAGAGAGAAAGGCAGAAGAGGCGGTACAATAGACGCAGGAAAGCTGTTCAGCGAGAGCGTAGCTGTAGAGGAGTGTGTCGTCGCCGCAGAGGCCGCACTAATACTTTAATTGATACTGGAGAGTTACTCTTAGCTTCATTTAAGGTGCCCATGAACACCTAGTACGGGTGGTTCACATAACACGTCTGGAAGAGATCACGATGAGTCTTGGAGACATCAAAAAACTTGTTAATCAGCGGGTGGCGGCTGCCATCACCCAGTATGAAGTTAACCGTTGCCATGAATGGAGGAGGTAACGGTAGTGGTACTAGCGGAGGTGCAGGAGGAAATAGAACATTTCTGAAGGTACAATGAGCAAAAAGCTTATAATCTAGAGTACAGAAGTGACTGCCTATGACTTCTAATTTATAACCATTTATTAACAATATAGGAACTAGCATACACGAAAAAGGTGCATATAAAGTCATTCATGAGTTGCAAACAACATACTTTCAATGGAACCGAGGGTGTCATGGGTATTATAAGGTTGTTAAGAAGATGGAGTCTGTACTTGACATCGGTAACTATGCATCGAAATGCCTGGTTAAGTACACCACCGCACTCTCACGCAAGCTAAGGCATTGACTAGTGGAACACTCAAGTCAAAATCCTTGGAAGGGAAGTTGGCATCAACTCACCTAGGATGATCTTAAATCCAGATTGAGGAGTACTTTCCTTGAAATGAATTACAAAAGATTAAGCTGAGATGTGGGTTTTGAAAATGATTAGTGATGACATGGCTAGCTACACGATTGATCAATAAACTTGCAATTCTAGTGCCGTACAAGGTCACATAAGATCACAAAAGAGTTGAAAGGTATTTGTGGGGCCTTGCATCCTAAATTCAAGGAATGGTAACTTCGTTCAATCCGGTGAAGCCAAAAGTGTCATAGTCTTGGCCCACAAACTAAGAGATGATGTCGTTCGAGATGGGCTGTGTGTATCGAGGAAAAGAAGTCTTGAGAGA